>CAWUER010000600.1:0-21594 GCA_963921195.1 Pegoplata infirma
TTCATATGCCCTCATTTTACGTATATGGATATATATCTTACAAATATGATCATATATGTCTTCATACAGTGTCATATATGTTTATATATGCTCCATATATGGACATATATGACAATGTATGAAGGCATATAGGATCATACATGAATCATTTTTCACCGGGTTATTAAACAATTTTTTACATAAACTTTAAAGACATCATAATATTTTTTTTTTCACGCCAGGCGGGTTTTATTTTTTATTTTATGGTTCGGTTCGATTTCAACCAAATATTGATTTTTCGGCAAATATTCGTTTCGATTCGGCCTCTAAAAACTGTCAGACTCTAATAAATATCTTTTACGTCAGATCTACAATGAACCTTTTGGTATGAGTAACATTTAAATTTTTTATTGGTATACGATTCTATAATAAGATAAAAATTATTATTTTTAATAACAGTCTAGCCAAAAGTCTAACAACTATTAAAATAATAATCTTTTTTTTTAATTTCACGCGCTTATACATAAAACGCATGTACCATATATCAAATTACACTGTACAACACAAAAAAAAATTACAAGGTCAGACCAAAAAATTTTGATAGAAGAGACAAAAAAAAAAAAACACGTGTATCGGCGTTTTGAAAGTTTACATCTGGGTTTCATTTCAGGGGGAGGCGAAGTTTCCCCCAAATGCAAATGTTGTATTGTAAATCGTCATTGAATATCGAGTGAAGCTTACGTTTTAGGTATATGGTGTGTTAAGCAAATTTATGTAAAATGTTACGGAGAACATTTTTGTGGAATATGTTAACCCTCTAACTCCTCAAGATAAGGGTCTTTTTTGTCCTTCTTTTCAAAAAGAGCAAAAAACACCATTAAAACAGGGATTTAAGGGGTTTGAATGTTCCGCAAAAATATGCGCCGTGAAATTTTACTATAAGTCCCTAAATACACCAAAACGGAAAACTTAACAAGAAAGTCAGAAATAAGACACAACAAAAGAGAGCTTAGGGTTAATTTCGCATTTATTAAGAAAATCGGGTTAAGCTTACGTTTAAAGTATATGGTGTGTAAAGCAATTTTATGTAAAATGTTACGGAGAACATTTTTGTAGAATATGTTAACCCTCTAGCTCCTCGGATAAGGGTCTTTCTTGTCCTTCTTTTGAAAAAGAGCAAAAACACCATTAAAACCGCTATTTAAGGGGTTAAAATGGTCCGCAAAAATATTTGCCGTGAAAGGGAATTATAGTAAAATTTCACGGCGAATATTTTTGCGGAACATTTTAACCCCAAAAATCCCTGTTTTAGTGGCGTTCTTTGCTCTTTTTTAAAAGAAGGACAAAAAAGACCCTTATCTTGAGGAGTTAGAGGGTTAACATATTCTACAAAAATGTTCTCCGTAATATTTTACATAAATTTGCTGAACACACCATATACTTTAAACGTAAGCTTTACCCGATTTTCTTAATAAATGCGAAATTAACCCTAAGCTCTCTTTTGTTGTGTGTTATATCTGACTTTCTTGTTGAGTTTTCTGTTTTGGTGTGTTCAGGGACTTATAGTAAAATTTCACGGCGGATATTTTTGCGGAACATTAAAACCCCTTAAATCCCTGTTTTAATGGTGTTTTTTGCTCTTTTTGAAAAGAAGGACAAAAAAGACCCTTATCTTGAGGAGTTAGAGGGTTAATATATTCTACAAAAATGTTCTCCGTAACATTTTACATAAATTTGCTGAACACACCATATACTTTAAACGTAAGCTTTACTCGATTTTCTTAATAAATGCGAAATTAACCCTAAAATCTCTTTTGTTGTGTCTTATTTCTGACCTTCTGGTTGAGTTTTCCGTTTTGGTGTATTCAAGGACTTATAGTAAAATTTTACGGCGAATATTTTTTCGGAACATTCAAACCCCATAAATCCCTTTTTTAATGGTGTTTTTTGCTCTTTTTGAAAAGAAGGACAAAAAAGACCCTTATCGTGAGGAGCTAGAGGGTTAATATATTCCACAAAAATGTTCTCCGTAACATTTTATATAAATTTGCTGAACACACCATATACTTTAAACGTAAGCTTCACTCGATATTCAATGACGATTGACAATACAACATCTGCATTTGGGGGAAACTTTACCAACGACGGTAGACGGCGTTGCCTTTATAAGGATACCAAAAAGTTGGATTTGAAATCCAAATTAGCAAATCCAAATCCACTTGGTGGCGCAAATCCAAAGTTTACAACACAAAATGTTGGCCTCTACATTTTGAGCATTTAGTACATTTATTTTATATTTAGTACATTTTTTGTTTTTAATGCAAAAAATGGCGTTATTAGGGGACAAATAATAAAAATAAAACAATAAAATCAATATTTTATTGTTTATAATTAATTGTTTTATTTTTTTTAAGAAATTAGCTGCTTTTATGAGAAAAATGTGAAAACTGAACGAAAATATAATTAACAAAAATTTAGTTAAAAATTATTATTTTGAATTTTTTGATTTATTTCACAATTTTCTTGACTTTTTTCGGACCTTTTTTTAGTTGACGCGGTGTTTTGTACCATTCTGCCCAACATTTTGTGTAGTAAACCTTGGATTTGCGCCACCAGGTGGATTTGGATTTGCTAATTTGGATTTCAAATCCAACTTTTTGGTATCCTTATAAAGGCAACGCCGTCTACCGTCGTTGACTTTACCTCCCCCTAAAATGAAACCCAGATGTAAACTTTCAAAACGCCGATACACGTGTATTTTATTTTTGTTTCTTCTATCAAAATTTTTTGGTCTGACCTTGTAATTTTGGAAAAAAATTGATTTTGTTGTGCAGTGTTATCTGTACCATAAAATTTAGATTGCATAGTGAAATTTGGAATTTCAAAAAAAAAACTGAATGAATGAAATATTATTGTTGATGCAAAAGGCAAGGATTTTAATGTACACAGAAAAAAATGTATATGAAAATATTAAAGTTAACGTCTAGCTAATTTTTAACGGGACATTATGCCATAAAATGTGATTGTTAAAATATTTAATTTCTAATAAGAACAAGTAAAAAAGTTAAATTCGGCCTTGCCGAATGTTGTGATACCCTCCACAATTTCCAAAAGATTATTGCCAAAAACTTCCCAGCCAGAAATTGCCAGCGGTACAAAAAAATATAGTACTGGCAAAGTACCTTTTTTTTGAAAATAGAGTACTTTGCCAGTTTTGGAAATAACAACCCTAAAAGTGCTGTACCAGTAATTTATTACAAAAAATCTTACCGCTTAATATTATTATTTTTTAAAATTTTTTTGTGTTAACTAAAACTATTTGTTTTGTAAATATTCTATTTATTAACCGGAAGTTCAGCACTAAAAATTTCCGTTACCATCATTATATTACCATTACTTAGGCTGGATTACTCAATGCTCTCTGTTAAATTTAAGTTTTTCAGAAGATTTTAAGAAATCTGGCATCGATTTGTTAGAGCATATTTTTGCATATTTTAGCCTTAAGAGCATATTTTAGCATATTTTAGGTTTAAGAGCATATTTTTAGAGCATTTTTTTTTTTCAATTTTTAGAACATTTTTTCACTTTTTAGAGAACTTTTTAAGTTTTTAGAGCATTTTAAAATTTTTGGAAATTTTTTTTTCCAATTTTTTTATACCAACACTTATTTTTAAAATTTTTTTAATTTTTGTGGGATTTTTTTTTTTTTTTTTTTTAATTTTGTAAGTGTATTAAAATGTTTGTTTTTTTTTTTCTTTTCCAAAATAACGGGATTCTGACGATTGATTACGCTTTGGCCTGTTCTTGCTTCATTAACCTATATTAA
Organism: Pegoplata infirma; assembly: GCA_963921195.1. Classification (NCBI taxonomy): domain Eukaryota; kingdom Metazoa; phylum Arthropoda; class Insecta; order Diptera; family Anthomyiidae; genus Pegoplata; species Pegoplata infirma. The sequence goes on from CAWUER010000600.1 coordinate 3,806, forward strand.
CCCTCTAACTACCCCACATAACGGTAGTTTTTAAGTCTATTCTCTAAAAAATTATAAAAAAATACCTCGAAAAAGGAGACATAATTTTTTTAAGAGCATATTTTTATTGTTTTTAGAGCATATTTTCCGTTTTTAAGGGCATTTTTTAAGCGCATAAAACGTGTTTTTTAAAGCATATTTTTGGTTTCCCTGATTATGAGCAATCTTTGTAATAATCGTTGTATTTTTTTTTTTTTTTTTTTGAAAAGATATTTTTTTCATTTGGCAACAAGTAAAACAAATCATAAATTCGATTAAGACAAAAAAAAGAACCCAAGCTGGGATGTCACAGCGAAGTGCTAAAACATTCAATTTAAAATCTTTTCCATTCAATATGCCTTGAAAAAATAATATAAAATAAATAAAAATATGAAATAAGTACCGTTTTTTTTGTATTTGAAGTATTGGGACAACGTTGTTTTCTGGTTTTTACAGTGCTTTTACGATGCTGTCTGAACGTCTGGGCCAACCGTAGATCAGAGTTATCATTTGGGTAACCGGGTCAGTACTGAAATACAAAAAATTCTACGTCCTGGCAATACTTGTACACTGATAGAAATTTGTACATGACAATAATGAAAATCTACATTAATGTTATGAAAAATTACGTTAAAAAGGAACCTATGTAGGGTTTCATTGAATTAATGAAATGGGTATCATAAAATGTAGTTGTAAGAACAAGTTTCATTAAATTAATGAAAATTGTTCATACGAAATATAAATTGTATTTTATGAAAATGTTTCATTACTTTAATGAAAAAGTATTTAATTCTTATGAAATACTTTCATTTAATAAGTACTTCCTACTTTGTATTTTTTTTTTTTAAATGAAATACTTTTATTGAATAAATGTTACTTTTATTTTTAAAATGAAATATATGTATGAAATTGTAAAGATCTTTTTATAGAATTAAAAATAATAAAAAAATGTTTTCACTTAGTTTTCTCGCACAAAATTTTACTCCAACCTTAACTTGTAATACATAATTAAAACCACGAACTAATATAAAACATCACAAAAATTAGTTAATTAATATTTTAGTTTTTATTTAAAATTTCGTAAAAAAATCTGAAAAAATCACAAAATAAGCATGTTAAAAAAACACTTTCACATATTTTTTATTTTATCTATAGATTTCACTCAGTTTTCTCACACAAAATTTTACTATAACGTTTACTTTTAATAAATAAGTAAAACCCCGAACGTGAGTTTAATAAATACTTAAATTTAATCAACAACATTTCATTTTAAATTTCATAAAAAAAAAACTTAGAAAAAATCACGCTCTGATCAGCTGTTTTTTGCGCGCGTAAACTAACAGACTAAACAGACGCGACACGACAAGTGTCAAAAAACAGAAAATTTTGTAAACAAAACTTAATGAAATTTTTTAATGAAACTACGAAACCTAATGAATCAAAATTAATGATTATCTTGCACAATATGTATGAAATCTCATTCAGCATATGAAAAATTTCATTGTTGCAATGAACCAACGTTAATGAATTCCATTCATTAGTGATATGAAGCGTTTTTCTATCAGTGTACCATAGGGTTGCCAGACGGCCTGGAATGGCCTGGATTTTCCAGTTATTGAAGATCTAGTCCAGTTTCCAGTTAAAACATAATTTATCCAGTTAGAAAAGGATTTCTTTTATTTTAACTATTATTTTTTTTTATTAAATATTTTTTTACAATTTTTTGGGACTTTTTTAAATATAACATAAATGCCTCTTTTGCATACGGAAAATGTACTCTTTTTGCTGCATTTTCACTAATTTTTTTACAACTTTTTCGAGCATTTTGGCCAGTCTAGCGTTGATTTTGGCACGAATGTTTTTCTTGAGCTCGTCGATGATTTATGCAATTGATGGTCAGTTGTTGTCGCTTTTTTTTCTTCGCACGTCCCGGAAATTTTAACTGTCCTCCTAGATTTCCAGATTTGACCACTTTGGACTTAGTTTTGCGGGGTTATTTAAAAGAAAAATATACTCTTAACAATCCTCAGGCCAATGACGAAAAAGTAATATAAATGCTTAAAAAAGGTCCATTTTGCCGTGGCAAATAGAGACCGGCCATTTAGTTCAAAATAAAAATATGTGTCTCACATATAAAAATCGGTAGTGTCCGACCGAATACACCTTTTTTGGCCGAAGCCGAATATTCGGCCTAATTTTTACTATATATTATTTTACTATACTGAAACCGAAGCCGAATATTAAAAAAAATATATTTTTTTAGTAAAAACAAAAGAAAAAAGTAAAACTCGACTTGGCGGAATACACAAATGTATAAAAATGTCTAGAACGATTTATTTTAAACAAAAAAACTTTTTTTAGACATTTTTGTAAATAAAATTTTTTTTGAGTGTAATTTTTTCGATCGAAACATTTTTTTGAGTGTAAAATCTTGTTTTAACTTTAAAAACACTTAACAAAATGTTTTTGTGACTTACTAAGTAATGTGATTCAAAGTGTGTTTAGTGCGTTTTTCACCACGTGAGTACAACTTTTACACAATTTTTGGCCGAATATGGCCGAAGCCGAATAGTGGCCGAATAGTGGTTTTTGGCCTAAGCCGAATATTCGGTCGGACACTTAAAATCGGTTGATTTTTTTTTTTTTTTTCAAATTATTAAAAAAAAAAATGTGTTTGGGTCCAGTTGCTTTTTCAAAATCCAGCTGAAAATTCTCCATTATCCAGTTATATGACTTCTAGTATCTGGCAACCCTAGTGTACCACCGTTTAGGTTACTGGGCCAGTATTGGCCCGTTTGTATTTTTCTGCCTGGGTTTATTTAAAAGGAAATTACTTTTGAAAAAAAAAAATTTTTTTGAAAAAAAAAATTCCGCGAAAAAATATTTTGGTAAAAAAAAATCAGCGATTTTTTTCTTTTTTTGTCAAAAATATGTTCGTACTTGTTTAAATACCATTTGGTGTTCAATTATGTTCACATATGTCAACCAGAAGCCGAATTAAAGCATTTTGTATTTTTAGGTTATGTTGAATGTACTGAAATTTTTGAGGTGTGCTTACATTTTCGTTCATAACTTTTGAACCGCTGAACCGATATCGCTGAAATGCAATACCAAACTTCTCGAGAGAACTTCCAATAAATATGTTAAGTTTCAGTCATCTCTGTGCAATATTTTGTCCGCGACAGCATTTTCCACAGACAGACAGACAGACGGACAGACGGACAGACGGACATCGCTAAGATACTTCCCTTGTTAGAATGTCTTAAAATCGATCGGGCAACATGAATATATATACTTTATGGGGTCCCACATCGATATTTCGATGAGTTACAAACGGAATGACAAACTTATATATACCCTCTATCAATAAGTGGAGGGTATAAAAAATTGGAAGAAAAAATTTCAGCGGAAAAAATTTTGGTAAAAAAAAATCCGCGTTTTTTTTTTCTTTTTTTGTCAAAAAATATGTTCGTACTTGTTTAAATACCATTTGGTGTTCAATTATGTTCACATATGTCAACCAGAAGCCGAATTCAAGCATTTTGTATATTTAGGTTATGTTGAATGTACTGAAATTTTTGAGGTGTGCTTACATTTTCGCTCATAACTTTTGAACCGCTGAACCGATATCGCTCAAATGCAATACCAAACTTCTCGGGAGAACTTCCAATAAATATGTTAAGTTTCACTCATCTCTGTGCAATATTTTGTCCGTGATATCATTTTCCACGGACAGACGGACATCGCTAGAATCTCTTAAAATCGATCGGGCATCATGAATATATATACTTTATGGGGTCCCCGACCGATATTTCGATGAGTTACAAACGGAATGAAAAACTTATATATACCCTCTATCACTAACAAGGGAAGTCTCCCTAGTGTCACCCGCAGATCTTTATGGAATTGGTTTTATTTTGTAGATCAGAAAAAATAAAGGGACACGTATTTTTTTTTAGCGGCCCAAATTCATATTTAGGGGATAAAAAGGAGGGGGGAAGACAAGGCCATTTTTCAGTTTTTTTCGTTTATCTCCTATATTATGCAAAGAAACCTAGTCATGTTACATACCAAATGAAAGGTCTTTGGAAAACCTATCTACATGTGCTAAGAACGTGTCCAAACATGCACAACTTTTCGTCATGTTGGGTAAAATACCAAATTTTTACGACATTTTTGTTAATAAGTCGAAAAATATTAACTTCCTTGGCCCGATGTTAGCACCACGAGATAGGTATTTTTAATACCTTTAATCTGATACCACACATGCCTATATTAATTTTGTTTAAATAGGCGTAAATCGTAAAAAAACTGAAAAAGGTCAATTTCCCCCTACACAAATTGACCCCCCCCCCTAAAAATGAGTTTGGGCCGCTAAAAAAAATACGGGTCAAATTAATTTTCGTTCTTAACAACATATCCAAATTTCATGAAGATCGGAGGGTGACACCAGGGAGACTTCCCTTGTAAGTGGAAGGTATAAAAACAATTAAATAAAACTTTTTATATTGATTACTTTTATTGACTTCTATAAAATTTTATAATTATATATTTAATTTTGAAATAACTCATTATCTATATTTTATTACTATTAGATCCAGTAATTGCTTTTTTTAAAAAAACACTGTGTAACATGAAAAATTAACCTCAATGCCTTCAATGCGAAATAAAAGTAGCCCATTGGATAAACAAACCCACCAAAGGGTTTTGCATAGTTAGGTGTAATCTATTTTGTATGGCCTTCTTAAGATTTTAATTTTTTATTCTTTTTATTCTAACAAGGGAAGTATCTTAACAATCATGAACCGATTTGCATGAAAATTAAATATTTAATAAATAATATAGTGACTTAGTGTAAAAAAAAATTTTAAATACCCGGTGAAAAGTGTGCACATATGTACATATATGAGGCATTCCACACCAAATGTCCCGCTACAGAAAAACATGTGTCTCGTAAATTTCTGAATAGGTTGTTTGGATAGCCCTATATGGAACTAAGAAAATTGCGTTTTTGGTTTTTCAAATTTTCAAAAACTGGGCTTAGAAGGCATGGTCAAATATTGGAAAACTGGTCAAATTTGTGGCGAGTTGCCTTGATTAAATATTTATCACATTAAAACGGAATGCACCACAATCTTAAAAATGTACATTCTTATATAGTTTTGTATGGGCTATCGAAAAAATTTTTTTCTTTGGAAAATTTTCAGAACCCGTTCTGAAAATTTCCATTTTTTAAAAAAGTCAATGTATCAAAAATCCGGCCACTTTTTTTCTTTTTTTTTAATTTTTTTTAAAGTTTAGATGTTTGTCCATCCACACAAAAAAAAATCAGAAAAACATTTTTCGTTTTTTTTTCGAGAAAATCGCATTTGAATTTTAAATTTCATAACAATTTTGTAATTTGCTTGTATTTTCTTGTTTTAACGTTGCGAATGAGTAATATTAATTGCATGAATACAAAATTGTTATGAAATTTAAAATTCAAATGCGATTTTCTCGAAAAAAAAAACGAAAAATGTTTTTCTGATTTTTTTTGTGTGGATGGACAAACATCTAAACTTTAAAAAAAAATTTAAAAAAGGAAAAAAAGTGGCCGAATTTTTGATAAATTGAGTTTTTTAAAAAATGGAAAATTTCAGAACGGGTTCTGAAAATTTTCAAAAAAAAAAAAATTTTAATCGATAGCCCATAAAAAACTATATAAGAATGTAAATTTTTAAGATTGTGGTGCATTCCGTTTTAATGTGATAAATATTTAGTCAAGGCAACTCGCCACAAATTTGACCATTTTTCCAATATTTGACCACGCCTCCTAAGCCCAGTTTTTGAAAAATTGAAAAACCAAAAACGCAATTTTCTAAGTTCCATATAGGACTATTCATACAAGCTATTCAGAAGTTTACGGTACACGTGTTTTTTTTCGCTGGACATTTGGTGTGGAATGCCTCATATGCTCATATATTGTTACATGTATGTTCATATATGAATCATATATGAACTTATGTGGTATATATGGAAGCATATATGGGGCATTCCATGTGAAATCGGACACTTTGAAAAACCTTTTTTAGATTTTCCCAATTTGTTTACAGTTTTTAGTACCCTTCGAAAACTCCTTCGTGGTAAATTTTCAGACGCCCTATCTCCACTCCCTAAGTAGGCTCCCATACAAATAACAGTTGGTGCAAATTTTATAAAAATGTAATTTTGTATGGGAGCCTACTTAGGGAGTGGAGATAGGGCGTAGGTATGTTTTGAAAAAATGTTGTAGGGTAAAAATAAATGGGGGTCGGTCTCAGTAATGACCCCTCTCGGACGCACCATTGGACCGGTAGAAGCCGATTAAATAAAACAAATTTACAAAAAATAAAAAAAATTGTATGGGGACCGCCTTAACAGTTAAAGATAGAGGGTAGGTGTGTTCAGAGAAAATGTTTGGACTAAAAAAATATTGTGGGTCGGTCATACATTTTGTTGCTCTAAGGGCACTATTAGGGCAGTTAGAGCGGTTGGAACAAATTTAAAAAAATGTCGTTTTGTGTGGGAGCCCCCTTAGAAATTGGAAATAGGGTATTAGTTTGTTCCAAGGAAATGTTAAGACGTAAAAATTAATGGGGGTCGGTCTTATAAAGGACCCCTCTATGACGCACCATTGGAGCAGTAGAAATGATTTTAAGATTGGAAAATTACAATAAATTTTTTTCAAAAAATTTTAAAAAATAGTAATAATCGTTATCCCAAGATCTTCCTGGGCAAAAAATTTGTAGAATTGATAGAAGTTTTACACAAAAAAATTTCAAAGAAATCAAAGAGTACAAACATTTTCAAAAATGAGATTTAAATTTTAAAACTTAAAAATCGCATACTAGAGCGCTTTAAAGAATTTTTTGGGATTTTTTTTTAGAAAGTACTTAAAAAACCAAAAATTTTGAACAAAAAAATTTGAAATTTGGACCATTATTGAAGAAGTTATGATTAAAAGAAGTTTGAGTAAAGGAACAAATTACCAATTTTTAAAAATTCGATATCTTTTGAACGGGTCATCAAAAAAATCTGAAAATTTACCACGAAGGAGTTTTCGAAGGGTACTAAAAACTGTAAACAAATTGGGAAAATCTAAAAAAAAAGTTTTTCAAAGCGTCCGATTTCACATGGAATGCCCCATATGTTGTCATATTTTTTAAAAATGGGCTCATATATGGAAATGTATGAACAAATATATTGACATATATGTATAGTATCACTTAAATTGTTAAGCAACGTAAAAACACATTTTGCTGTTTTATGTGGCATTCACACTTGCTGTTTTGAAGTGTTCAAGAGTGAGATGCTTAAAAAAGTCTTTGTTCTGTGTTTATTACGTTTTTATTCTGTTACTGGTGTTTTGTTGAACAACTTGTTTAAGGTCGCAACTGTGAATGCCATATTACAGTGAAAGCGAAAAACGTTGTTCAATATTTTTTTAATTTTGTTTATAAGTCCATCATATTATATCGGATAATTCTGAAGATTTGGACAAACTTTCGGTTAATGAAGTGCATCATAACTAGCGATTCACATTTTGATAATTTAATGGGGGAGCCAAAAATATTTTTTAAATTACAAAATATGATGATAGTAGTATTTTTGAATTTTACTCGTAAAACTTGTATTTTTTAACGAAGAGAACTTAAATTTTATGGGGACATGTATTTTGATATAATGCATCACAATAAATCAATAACTCGTTTTTAATGAAGAGTGTTGTTACGTTGTTCCGCATTTTAGTTGACGATATATTGATTCATATTCCTGACTAAGAAACCGAGGCAGAAACTGCCAACCGTTCCAAAGAAAAAGTATCGGCAAAGCACTTTATTTTTTGTGTAGAAGGTAGTATGAATTCGAAAAAGTGCTTTCCAAGCGCTTTGCCAATTTTTTCTATTTAAATCCGTTCAAAGTAAAAACTTTTTATTAAAATTTATTAATTTTCAGAAAAATTGAAATATTTTTTATTTCCCTGCAGGGTAAGTGGCCGGTCCTTGATAGTTCTCGTGATATGTCACTTATACACAATGACCTACATATTACAAACTTGACACCTTTTATATAAAAACACCTGTTTCTTTCGTGAGGAAGTGTCTTAAACTCCGGATAAATCACCCTCAAACTCCGGATACATACCCGTTTCGGTTTAATACACCACTTTTTTCGGGAATTTTCCAAAATTTTTTTCCTAAAAGCATTTTAATAATTTTTTTTATTCCAAAACGCAAAGAAAACTGCAAACAATTTTTTTCCGGGACTTAGAAAATTGTTCAAAGTTTGCTCAAATTTTTTTTATCCTAATAAATGAGTCAATAAATTTTTTTATCCTAATTTAATAAATTTCTTTATTCAAATAAACACCAAAAAAGTTATGTCTTATTGACTTATATATGTATACAATTTAGATACGTCCCATTTTTTTGTTCTAAAAGTGCTATTATAGTACCATATTTTTTGTTTTTAAAGCGCTTTAAAATAGCAACGGCACACAGTGGGTTGAAACATATGTAAACTGGGGATTAATTCAGAAAAGCCCTTTATTATAAATATTTATATTTTTTTAGACTAACTATACATTATTTAGGAAAAAAAAAATGTTTTACAAAAAAAAAAAAAATTATAGAAAATATTTTTTTATTAAAAAAGAAGACATAACCTTTTTATAAAAATTGGCTCCTACCGCTCTATCTGCTCCAATAATGCCCCCAGAGATGTCAAATGTGTGACCGACCCCAAATATATTTTCAATCCCAACATTTTCTTAGAATATACCTACCCTCTATCTTTAACCCTTAAGGTGGTCCCCATACAATTTTTTTATTATTTTTTTAAAATTTATTTTATGAAATCAGCTCCTACCGCTTCCAGGGTGCGTCTTAGAGTATTAGTCAATAAGACCGACCCCCAATAATTTTTACGCCCCAACATTTTTTGGAACATACTTATACCGTATCTCCACTCGATAATGGGGCTCCCATATAAAATGTCATTTTTATAAAATCTGCTCCTACAGCTCTAACTGCTCCAAGGGTGCCCCTAGAAATGCAAATGTGTGACCGACCCACAATATTTTTTTAACCCCAACATTTTCTTAGAATATACCTACCCTCTATCATTAACCCTTAAGGTGGTCCCCACCAAATTTATTTTTATTTTTTATAAATTTGTTTTATGAAATTAGCTCCTACCACTCCCATGGTGCGTCTTAGAGTGGTATCCACTAAGACCGACCCCCATTAATTTTTACCCCCCAACATTTTTTTGGAACATACTTATACCGTATCTCCACTCGATAATGGGGCACCCATACAAAATGCCATTTTTATAAAATCTGCTCATACAGCTCTAACTGCCGCAAGGGTGCCCCTAGAGATGTCGAATATGTGACCGACCCCCAATATTTTTTTAACCCAAACATTTTCTTAGAATATACCTACCCTGTATATCTAACCCTTAAGGTGGTCCCCATACAGATTTTTTTTTTTTTTTATGAAATCAGTTGCTGCCGCTCCATGCTGGCTCCTAGAGGGTGAAATGTGAGATCAACTATCATTATTTTTTCATCCCCAACTTTTTTTTCAACGTACGCACCCCGTATCTCCTCTAACTAAGGGGTCTCCCATAATGCCCTTTCTCATATGTTTTTCAGCTTTTTTTTAGCAACTGGAGTTCTTTCACAAAAATTTTAATAAGTAAAAAAACGCGGTGCCTCTGCAAAAGTTTGGTATGGAATATATAAGCTAAAATACTATATTAAAATATCACTTAATAAAATTTGCTGGATCGCAACAAGAAATTTGTTGAAACTCTGTGTATATATCGAAAATACCCCAAATATGGAGCACTTTTTAAATTTTAAATATATTAAAAATATTTGCAAAACATTTATCCAAAAAACATTAATGCAATTATGTAGCCAAATACCTGAAGTTGATGGTTCCATTTTAATAAATTTACTTTTAGAACGCTTAATAAGAATTATCAGCACCCAAAATATCTAAATTTTCAGTTTTAGGCACGGCATGAAAAATTTTGAAAAATTATTTGACTTTGACAGCTCACAGTCGATAGAGTAATTTACTCAAAACAAAAGTTTTTGGCAAATAGTGATGTAGAATTTAATTACCTTTCACCCAATACCACACACGAATGTGTAGGATAAAGTTCAGCTTTTGAATTAATCCTCACTTTTGGTACATTTCAACCCTCTGTGCGGCATACCGTTTACTGTGGTTATCATTTTGGACGCTGGGAGAGTACTAAACTGTGGTGCTTTCCCAGCACACAAGCGACCATAAAAGGTACTTTGCCAGCGCTCTCCCGTTTGTATTTTTCTGCCTGGGAAGTTTTGATATATTCATATCGCCGCTGTTCCTAAAAATGGAGTCATGTGTTTTCGGGCAAGTTTTCAGGAGAGCAAAGAAAACGTTTATTTTCGTCCCTTCGCAATATTTTTTAAAAGTTTGTTCAATAAAAAATTCTTGTACCGATACGATATCCACATGCTACAAAAAAAAAAAATATGAAATCTTCAACGGGTTTCTACACCATTTACAGATGTAATTCGAAAAAGATCAACTGTAATTCGAAGATTCTATTTGTAATTCGAAGATTCCATTTGTAATTCGAAGATTCCATTTGTAATTCGAAGATTCCAATTGTAATTCGAAAAAGATCAATTGTAATTCGAAAAAGATCAATTGTAATTCGAAAAAGATCAATTGTAATTCGTAAAAGATCAATTGTAATTCGTAAAAGATCAATTGTAATTCGAAGATTCCAATTGTAATTCGAAAAATATCAATGGAAATACAGTTGATATTTTTCGAATTACAATTGGAATCTTCGAATTACAATTGATCTTTAACGAATTACAATTGATCTTTTACGAATTACAATTGATCTTTTTCGAATTACAATTGATATTTTTCGAATTACAATTGATCTTTTTCGAATTACAATTGATCTTTTTCGAATTACAATTGGAATCTTCGAATTACAAATGGAATCTTCGAATTACAATTGGAGTATTCGAATTACAAATGGAATCTTCGAATTACAAATGGAATCTTCGAATTACAAATGGAATCTTCGAATTACAAATAGAATCTTCGAATTACAATTGATCTTTTTCGAATTACAAATGGAATCTTCGAATTACAATTGGAGTATTCGAATTACAAATGGAATCTTCGAATTACAAATGGAATCTTCGAATTACAAATAGAATCTTCGAATTACAATTGATCTTTTTCGAATTACATCTGTAAATGGTGTATTTTATGTAGAATTTCACGCTCGACACATTGATGCTAAATTTTTGTAAATCCGTCCAGTAGTTTCGGAGATATAACGATTTTAAGATTTTTTTGATTTGAGGAAAAATTAAAATTTCAAATTCTCTCAAGGGTTGCCACAATTTGGTTTTTCGTCAATAGCTCGGTAAATATAGGCCCAATTTGAGCCGGAGACCTATACGTCCCAACTTTTTATGATCTTTCAGAATATGTAACCCAAATTTTTACCTCATAAAAAAATATTTTTCGACAAACTTGGCAACCATAGTCAGTGCATAAGAAAAAATATGGTAAAATCGCTATAACTCCAAAACTACTGGACCGATTTACAAAATTTTAGCGTCAATGTGTCGAGCGTGAAATTCTAAATAAAATAGCAATTAAAAAATAACAAAAATAAAAAAAAAAATTTTTTGGTCAAAAAAAAGGATGGACTAACCACTGCTTTTTTTGTCAAAAAACTTTTAAATTTTTTTACTCCATATTTTTCATCTATTTTATGTAGAATATCACGCTCGACACATTGATGCTAAATTTTTGTAAATCCGTCCAGTAGTTTCGGAGATATAACGATTTTAAGATTTTTTTGATTTGAGAAAAATTAAAATTTCGGAGATCGGAGACCTATACGTCCCAACTTTTTATGCTCTTTCAGAATATGTAACCCAAATTTTTACCCCGTAAAAAAATATTTTTCGACAAACTTGGCAACCATAGTCAGTGCGTAAGAAAAAATATGGTCAAATCGCTATAACTCCAAAACTACTGGACCGATTTACAAAATTTTAGCGTCAATGTGTCGAGCGTGAAATTGTAAATAAAATAGCAATTAAAAAATAACAAAAATCAAAAAAAATTTTTTAGTAAAAAAAAGGATGTACTAACTAACCACTGCTTTTTTTGTCGAAAAACTTTTAAATTTTTTTACTCCATATTTTTCATCTATTTTATGTAGAATTTCACGCTCGTCACATTGATGCTAAAGTTTTGTAAATCCGTTTAGTAGTTTCGGAGATATAACGATTTTAAGATTTTTTTGATTTGAGAAAAATTAAAATTTCAACGTTATCAGTAGGCAATTACATTAAATTGATTATTTGATATTTGCTAGAAAAATTCTTTATATGTTTTTTTATCAAGACTAGCCTGACATGAGCTTCGAACCTGTGTCGTTAAATCACTCATGTTTTGTATACCGAAGCTTTAACCACTAGGCTATACTCGGTGTACAAACATCAGTGACTAAACGTCGTTTGTTTTTAACTCACAGTAGGTTTCAAAATCAAAAAAAAAAAAATTTTTTGGTCAAAAAAAAAAGGATGTAGTAACCATTGCTTTTTTTGTCGAAAAACTTTAAAATTTTTTTACTCCATATTTTTCATCTATTTTATGTAGAATATCACGCTCGACACATTGATGCTAAAGTTTTGTAAATCCGTCCAGTAGTTTCGGAGATATAACGATTTTAAGATTTTTTTGATTTGAGAAAAATTAAAATTTCAAATTCTCTCAAGGGTTGCCACAATTTGGTTTTTCGTCAATAGCTCGGTAAATATAGGCCCGATTTGGGTCGGAGACCTATACGTCCCAACTTTTTATGCTCTTTCAGAATATGTAACCCAAATTTTTACCCCGTAAAAAAATATTTTTCGACAAACTTGGCAACCATAGTCAGTGCGTAAGAAAAAATATGGTAAAATCGCTATAACTCCAAAACTACTGGACCGATTTACAAAATTTTAGCGTCAATGCGTCACGCTCGACATATTGATGCTAAAGTTTTGTAAATCCGTTCAGTAGTTTCGGAGATATAACGATTTTAAGATTATTTGATTTGAGAAAAATTAAAATTTCAAATTCTCTTAAGGGTTGCCACAATTTGGTTTTTCGTCAATAGCTCGGTAAATATAGGCCCGATTTGGGTCGGAGACCTATACGTCCCAACTTTTTATGCTCTTTCAGAATATGTAACCCAAATTTTTACCCCGTAAAAAAATATTTTTCGACAAACTTGGCAACCATAGTCAGTGCGTAAGAAAAAATATGGTAAAATCGTTATAACTCCAAAACTACTGGACCGATTTACAAAATTTTAGCGTCAATGCGTCACGCTCGACATATTGATGCTAAAGTTTTGTAAATCCGTTCAGTAGTTTCGGAGATATAACGATTTTAAGATTTTTTGATTTGAGAAAAATTAAAATTTCAAATTCTCTTAAGGGTTGCCACAATTTGGTTTTTCGTCAATAGCTCGGTAAATATAGGCCCGATTTGGGTCGGAGACCTATACGTCCCAACTTTTTATGCTCTTTCAGAATATGTAACCCAAATTTTTACCCCGTAAAAAAATATTTTTCGACAAACTTGGCAACCATAGTCAGTGCGTAAGAAAAAATATGGTAAAATCGTTATAACTCCAAAACTACTGGACCGATTTACAAAATTTTAGCGTCAATGTGTCGAGCGTGAAATTCTAAATAAAATAGCAATTAAAAAATAACAAAAATCAAAAAAAAATTTTTTGGTCAAAAAAAAAGGATGTACTAAGTGGTTTTGTAAACCACTGCTTTTTTTGTCGAAAAACTTTTAAATTTTTTACTCCATATTTTTCATCTATTTTATGTAGAATTTCACGCTCGACACATTGATGCTAAAGTTTTGTAAATCCGTCCAGTAGTTTCGGAGATATAACGATTTTAAGATTTTTTTGATTTGAGAAAAATTAAAATTTCAAATTCTCTCAAGGGTTGCCACAATTTGGTTTTTCGTCAATAGCTCGGTAAATATAGGCCCGATTTGGGTCGGAGACCTATACGTCCCAACCTTTTATGCTCTTTCAGAATATGTAACCCAAATTTTTACCCCGTAAAAAAATATTTTTCGACAAACTTGGCAACCATAGTCAGTGCGCATGAAAAAATATGGTAAAATCGCTATAACTCCAAAACTACTGGACCGATTTACAAAATTTTAGCGTCAATGTGTCGGGCGTGAGATTCTAAATAAAATAGCAATTAAAAAATAACAAAAATCAAAAAAAAATTTTTGGTCAAAAAAAAAGGATGGACTAACCACTGCTTTTTTTGTCAAAAAACTTTTAAATTTTTTTACTCCATATTTTTCATCTATTTTATGTAGAATATCACGCTCGTCACATTGATGCTAAAGTTTAGTAAATCCGTCCAGTAGTTTCGGAGATATAACGATTTTAAGATTTTTTTGATTTGAGAAAAAATAAAATTTCAAATTCTCTCAAGGGTTGCCACAATTTGGTTTTTCGTCAATAGCTCGGTAAATATAAGCCCGATTTGGATCGGAGACCTATACGTCCCAACTTTTTATGGCTTTTCAGAAAATGTAACCCAAATTTTTACCCCGTAAAAAAAATATTTTTCGACAAACTTGGCAACCATAGTCAGTGCGTAAGAAAAAATATGGTAAAATCGCTATAACTCCAAAACTACTGGACCGATTTACAAAATTTTAGCGTCAATGTGTCGAGCGTGAAATTCTAAATAAAATAGCAATTAAAAAATAACAAAAATAAAAAAAAAATTTTTTGGTCAAAAAAAAAGGATGTACTAACCACTGCTTTTTTTGTCGAAAAACTTTTAAATTTTTGTACTCCATATTTTTCATCTATTTTATGTAGAATTTCACGCTCGACACATTGATGCTAAAGTTTTGTAAATCCGTCCAGTAGTTTCGGAGATATAACGATTTTAAGATTTTTTTGATTTGAGAAAAATTAAAATTTTAAATTCTCTTAAGGGTTGCCACAATTTGGTTTTTCGTCAATAGCTCGGTAAGTATAGGCCCGATTTGGGTCGGAGACCTATACGTCACAACTTTTTATGCTCTTTCAGAATATGTAACCCAAATTTTTACCCCGTAAAAAAATATTTTTCGACAAACTTGGCAACCATAGTCAGTGCGTAAGAAAAAATATGGTAAAATCGCTATAACTCCAAAACTACTGGACCGATTTACAAAATTTTAGCGTCAATGTGTCGAGCGTGAAATTCTAAATAAAATAGCAATTAAAAAATAAAAAAATAAAAAAAAAATTTTTTGGTCAAAAAAAAAAGGAAGGACTAACCACTGCTTTTTTTGTCAAAAAACTTTTAAATTTTTTACTCCATATTTTTCATCTATATTATGTAAAATATCACGCTCGACACATTGATGCTAAATTTTTGTAAATCCGTCTAGTAGTTTCGGAGATATAACGATTTTAAGATTTTTTTGATTTGAGAAAAATTAAAATTTCAAATTCTCTCAAGGGTTGCCATAATTTGGTTTTTCGTCAATAGCTCGGTAAGTATAGGCCCGATATTTCTTAGTAAATAAAAGTATGTAATTGATGATCATAATGATATTTCGTAAAAAAAAAAACACACATAAATACTTTTGCTTGATGAAATTGGCGCCCAAGGTCTTATCGCCCAAAACCGTAAATGTCATATCGCCCAAGCTGCGACATATAGCCCAAAATGATAGGTCTAAAAATGTTATTTCTCCAAAAACAATATTGTCAAAAAATCCAAAATATTTTTTTGGGCGAAATTACGACTTCTATGATTTGTTTTTTTATTGTAATAAAGGTTGGCGTACGGACATAGCGCCCAAGTGCATATCGCCCAATTTAAAAAAGTCATTCCACCCAAAAAAAATGTATGTTAGTTGTTGTTGCAAATTTTTTGGACGATATGGCCATTATTTTTGGGTATTTTAACAATTTTCTTTAAATATATATAAATTATCAAAAATGTCATATTACCCAAATATCAAAATGATATATTTATAAAATGTCATAGCACCCAAAAAAATAATCATAAAACTCACCAAAATTGTTTTTTTTTTAACACAATATTTTAAAGTTTTTATGCGTAGCCGGCCTTCGGCCGGGCTTAGGGATTACAAAATCCATGCATTAGACCCACCCTCTCCGCAAAGTAAAGTTTTCTAGGGTAGCAGTCCTTTACGCTACCAAATTTGTTATGCCTCAAAAAGGCCTGATAACCAAAATAGCTTTGGTTTGCAGAGAGGGTGGGTTTAATGCATGGAGTATATAATCCCTAAGCCCGGCCGAAGGCCGGCTACGCAGAAAACCTTTATTACAATAAAACAAATCATAGAAGTCGTAATTTCGACATTTCGCCCAAAAAAAATATTTTGGATTTTTTGACAATTTTGTTTTGGGAAAAATAACATTTTTAGACCTATCATTTTGGGCTATATGTCGCAGCGTGGGCGATATGTCATTTACGGTTTTGGGCGATAAGTCCTTGGGCGCTATGTCCGTACGTCTATATTGGCGTACGGACATAACGCCCAAGTGCATATCGCCCAATTTAAAAAAGTCATTCCACCCAAAAAAAATGTGTGTTAGTTGTTGTTGCAAAATTTTTTGGATGATATGGCCATTATTTTGGGTATTTTAACAATTTTTTTTAAATTAATATAAATTGTCAAAAATGCCATATTACCCAAGTATCAAAATGTTGAATTTATAAAATGTCATATCACCCAAAAAAATAAAAAAATAATCATAAAACTCACCAATATTGTTTTTTTTAACACAATATTTAAAGTTTTTATGCGTAGCCGGCCTTCGGCCGGGCTTAGGGATTACAAAATCCATGCATTAGACCCACCCTCTCCGCAAAGTAAAGTTTTCTAGGGTAGCAGTCCTTTACGCTACCAAATTTGTTATGCCTCAAAAAGGCCTGATAACCAAAATAGCTTTGGTTTGCAGAGAGTGTGGGTTTAATGCATGGAGTATATAATCCCTAAGCCGGCCGAAGGCCGTCTACGCAGAAAACCTTTATTACAATAAAACAAATCATAGAAGTCGTAATTTCGACATTTCGCCCAAAAAAAATATTTTGGATTTTTTGACAATTTTGTTTTGGGAAAAATTACATTTTTAGACCTATCATTTTGGGCTATATGTCGCAGCGTGGGCGATATGTCATTTACGGTTTTGGGCGATAAGTCCTTGGGCGCTATGTCCGTACGTCTATATTGGCGTACGGACATAACGCCCAAGTGCATATCGCCCAATTTAAAAAAGTCATTCCACCCAAAAAAAATGTGTGTTAGTTGTTGTTGCAAATTTTTTGGACGATATGGCCATTATTTTTGGGTATTGTAACAATTTTCTTTAAATTAATTATAAATTATCAAAAATGTCGTATTACCCAAATATCAAAATGTTGAATTTATAAAATGTCATAGCGCCCAAAAAATAATCATAAAACTCACCAATATTGTTTTTTTTTAAGACAATGTTTTAAGGGGTTTTTGCGTAGCCGGCCTTCGGCCGGGCTTAGGGATTACAAAATCCATGCATTAAACTCACCATCTCCGCAAAGTAAAGTTTCTAGGGTAGCAGGCCTTAACACTATCAAATTTGTTATGCATCAAAAAGGCCTGATAACCAAA
>CAWUER010000601.1:0-10000 GCA_963921195.1 Pegoplata infirma
CAGACAGACAGACAGACAGACAGACAGACAGACAGACAGACAGACAGACAGACAGACAGACAGACAGACAGACAGACAGACAGACAGACAGACAGACAGACAGACAGACAGACAGACAGACAGACAGACAGACAGACAGACAGACAGACAGACAGACAGACAGACAGACAGACAGACAGACAGACAGACAGACAGACAGACAGACAGACAGACAGACAGACAGACAGACAGACAGACAGACAGACAGACAGACAGACAGACAGACAGACAGACAGACAGACAGACAGACAGACAGACAGACAGACAGACAGACAGACAGACAGACAGACAGACAGACAGACAGACAGACAGACAGACAGACAGACAGACAGACAGACAGACAGACAGACAGACAGACAGACAGACAGACAGACAGACAGACAGACAGACAGACAGACAGACAGACAGACAGACAGACAGACAGACAGACAGACAGACAGACAGACAGACAGACAGACAGACAGACAGACAGACAGACAGACAGACAGACAGACAGACAGACAGACAGACAGACAGACAGACAGACAGACAGACAGACAGACAGACAGACAGACAGACAGACAGACAGACAGACAGACAGACAGACAGACAGACAGACAGACAGACAGACAGACAGACAGACAGACAGACAGACAGACAGACAGACAGACAGACAGACAGACAGACAGACAGACAGACAGACAGACAGACAGACAGACAGACAGACAGACAGACAGACAGACAGACAGACAGACAGACAGACAGACAGACAGACAGACAGACAGACAGACAGACAGACAGACAGACAGACAGACAGACAGACAGACAGACAGACAGACAGACAGACAGACAGACAGACAGACAGACAGACAGACAGACAGACAGACAGACAGACAGACAGACAGACAGACAGACAGACAGACAGACAGACAGACAGACAGACAGACAGACAGACAGACAGACAGACAGACAGACAGACAGACAGACAGACAGACAGACAGACAGACAGACAGACAGACAGACAGACAGACAGACAGACAGACAGACAGACAGACAGACAGACAGACAGACAGACAGACAGACAGACAGACAGACAGACAGACAGACAGACAGACAGACAGACAGACAGACAGACAGACAGACAGACAGACAGACAGACAGACAGACAGACAGACAGACAGACAGACAGACAGACAGACAGACAGACAGACAGACAGACAGACAGACAGACAGACAGACAGACAGACAGACAGACAGACAGACAGACAGACAGACAGACAGACAGACAGACAGACAGACAGACAGACAGACAGACAGACAGACAGACAGACAGACAGACAGACAGACAGACAGACAGACAGACAGACAGACAGACAGACAGACAGACAGACAGACAGACAGACAGACAGACAGACAGACAGACAGACAGACAGACAGACAGACAGACAGACAGACAGACAGACAGACAGACAGACAGACAGACAGACAGACAGACAGACAGACAGACAGACAGACAGACAGACAGACAGACAGACAGACAGACAGACAGACAGACAGACAGACAGACAGACAGACAGACAGACAGACAGACAGACAGACAGACAGACAGACAGACAGACAGACAGACAGACAGACAGACAGACAGACAGACAGACAGACAGACAGACAGACAGACAGACAGACAGACAGACAGACAGACAGACAGACAGACAGACAGACAGACAGACAGACAGACAGACAGACAGACAGACAGACAGACAGACAGACAGACAGACAGACAGACAGACAGACAGACAGACAGACAGACAGACAGACAGACAGACAGACAGACAGACAGACAGACAGACAGACAGACAGACAGACAGACAGACAGACAGACAGACAGACAGACAGACAGACAGACAGACAGACAGACAGACAGACAGACAGACAGACAGACAGACAGACAGACAGACAGACAGACAGACAGACAGACAGACAGACAGACAGACAGACAGACAGACAGACAGACAGACAGACAGACAGACAGACAGACAGACAGACAGACAGACAGACAGACAGACAGACAGACAGACAGACAGACAGACAGACAGACAGACAGACAGACAGACAGACAGACAGACAGACAGACAGACAGACAGACAGACAGACAGACAGACAGACAGACAGACAGACAGACAGACAGACAGACAGACAGACAGACAGACAGACAGACAGACAGACAGACAGACAGACAGACAGACAGACAGACAGACAGACAGACAGACAGACAGACAGACAGACAGACAGACAGACAGACAGACAGACAGACAGACAGACAGACAGACAGACAGACAGACAGACAGACAGACAGACAGACAGACAGACAGACAGACAGACAGACAGACAGACAGACAGACAGACAGACAGACAGACAGACAGACAGACAGACAGACAGACAGACAGACAGACAGACAGACAGACAGACAGACAGACAGACAGACAGACAGACAGACAGACAGACAGACAGACAGACAGACAGACAGACAGACAGACAGACAGACAGACAGACAGACAGACAGACAGACAGACAGACAGACAGACAGACAGACAGACAGACAGACAGACAGACAGACAGACAGACAGACAGACAGACAGACAGACAGACAGACAGACAGACAGACAGACAGACAGACAGACAGACAGACAGACAGACAGACAGACAGACAGACAGACAGACAGACAGACAGACAGACAGACAGACAGACAGACAGACAGACAGACAGACAGACAGACAGACAGACAGACAGACAGACAGACAGACAGACAGACAGACAGACAGACAGACAGACAGACAGACAGACAGACAGACAGACAGACAGACAGACAGACAGACAGACAGACAGACAGACAGACAGACAGACAGACAGACAGACAGACAGACAGACAGACAGACAGACAGACAGACAGACAGACAGACAGACAGACAGACAGACAGACAGACAGACAGACAGACAGACAGACAGACAGACAGACAGACAGACAGACAGACAGACAGACAGACAGACAGACAGACAGACAGACAGACAGACAGACAGACAGACAGACAGACAGACAGACAGACAGACAGACAGACAGACAGACAGACAGACAGACAGACAGACAGACAGACAGACAGACAGACAGACAGACAGACAGACAGACAGACAGACAGACAGACAGACAGACAGACAGACAGACAGACAGACAGACAGACAGACAGACAGACAGACAGACAGACAGACAGACAGACAGACAGACAGACAGACAGACAGACAGACAGACAGACAGACAGACAGACAGACAGACAGACAGACAGACAGACAGACAGACAGACAGACAGACAGACAGACAGACAGACAGACAGACAGACAGACAGACAGACAGACAGACAGACAGACAGACAGACAGACAGACAGACAGACAGACAGACAGACAGACAGACAGACAGACAGACAGACAGACAGACAGACAGACAGACAGACAGACAGACAGACAGACAGACAGACAGACAGACAGACAGACAGACAGACAGACAGACAGACAGACAGACAGACAGACAGACAGACAGACAGACAGACAGACAGACAGACAGACAGACAGACAGACAGACAGACAGACAGACAGACAGACAGACAGACAGACAGACAGACAGACAGACAGACAGACAGACAGACAGACAGACAGACAGACAGACAGACAGACAGACAGACAGACAGACAGACAGACAGACAGACAGACAGACAGACAGACAGACAGACAGACAGACAGACAGACAGACAGACAGACAGACAGACAGACAGACAGACAGACAGACAGACAGACAGACAGACAGACAGACAGACAGACAGACAGACAGACAGACAGACAGACAGACAGACAGACAGACAGACAGACAGACAGACAGACAGACAGACAGACAGACAGACAGACAGACAGACAGACAGACAGACAGACAGACAGACAGACAGACAGACAGACAGACAGACAGACAGACAGACAGACAGACAGACAGACAGACAGACAGACAGACAGACAGACAGACAGACAGACAGACAGACAGACAGACAGACAGACAGACAGACAGACAGACAGACAGACAGACAGACAGACAGACAGACAGACAGACAGACAGACAGACAGACAGACAGACAGACAGACAGACAGACAGACAGACAGACAGACAGACAGACAGACAGACAGACAGACAGACAGACAGACAGACAGACAGACAGACAGACAGACAGACAGACAGACAGACAGACAGACAGACAGACAGACAGACAGACAGACAGACAGACAGACAGACAGACAGACAGACAGACAGACAGACAGACAGACAGACAGACAGACAGACAGACAGACAGACAGACAGACAGACAGACAGACAGACAGACAGACAGACAGACAGACAGACAGACAGACAGACAGACAGACAGACAGACAGACAGACAGACAGACAGACAGACAGACAGACAGACAGACAGACAGACAGACAGACAGACAGACAGACAGACAGACAGACAGACAGACAGACAGACAGACAGACAGACAGACAGACAGACAGACAGACAGACAGACAGACAGACAGACAGACAGACAGACAGACAGACAGACAGACAGACAGACAGACAGACAGACAGACAGACAGACAGACAGACAGACAGACAGACAGACAGACAGACAGACAGACAGACAGACAGACAGACAGACAGACAGACAGACAGACAGACAGACAGACAGACAGACAGACAGACAGACAGACAGACAGACAGACAGACAGACAGACAGACAGACAGACAGACAGACAGACAGACAGACAGACAGACAGACAGACAGACAGACAGACAGACAGACAGACAGACAGACAGACAGACAGACAGACAGACAGACAGACAGACAGACAGACAGACAGACAGACAGACAGACAGACAGACAGACAGACAGACAGACAGACAGACAGACAGACAGACAGACAGACAGACAGACAGACAGACAGACAGACAGACAGACAGACAGACAGACAGACAGACAGACAGACAGACAGACAGACAGACAGACAGACAGACAGACAGACAGACAGACAGACAGACAGACAGACAGACAGACAGACAGACAGACAGACAGACAGACAGACAGACAGACAGACAGACAGACAGACAGACAGACAGACAGACAGACAGACAGACAGACAGACAGACAGACAGACAGACAGACAGACAGACAGACAGACAGACAGACAGACAGACAGACAGACAGACAGACAGACAGACAGACAGACAGACAGACAGACAGACAGACAGACAGACAGACAGACAGACAGACAGACAGACAGACAGACAGACAGACAGACAGACAGACAGACAGACAGACAGACAGACAGACAGACAGACAGACAGACAGACAGACAGACAGACAGACAGACAGACAGACAGACAGACAGACAGACAGACAGACAGACAGACAGACAGACAGACAGACAGACAGACAGACAGACAGACAGACAGACAGACAGACAGACAGACAGACAGACAGACAGACAGACAGACAGACAGACAGACAGACAGACAGACAGACAGACAGACAGACAGACAGACAGACAGACAGACAGACAGACAGACAGACAGACAGACAGACAGACAGACAGACAGACAGACAGACAGACAGACAGACAGACAGACAGACAGACAGACAGACAGACAGACAGACAGACAGACAGACAGACAGACAGACAGACAGACAGACAGACAGACAGACAGACAGACAGACAGACAGACAGACAGACAGACAGACAGACAGACAGACAGACAGACAGACAGACAGACAGACAGACAGACAGACAGACAGACAGACAGACAGACAGACAGACAGACAGACAGACAGACAGACAGACAGACAGACAGACAGACAGACAGACAGACAGACAGACAGACAGACAGACAGACAGACAGACAGACAGACAGACAGACAGACAGACAGACAGACAGACAGACAGACAGACAGACAGACAGACAGACAGACAGACAGACAGACAGACAGACAGACAGACAGACAGACAGACAGACAGACAGACAGACAGACAGACAGACAGACAGACAGACAGACAGACAGACAGACAGACAGACAGACAGACAGACAGACAGACAGACAGACAGACAGACAGACAGACAGACAGACAGACAGACAGACAGACAGACAGACAGACAGACAGACAGACAGACAGACAGACAGACAGACAGACAGACAGACAGACAGACAGACAGACAGACAGACAGACAGACAGACAGACAGACAGACAGACAGACAGACAGACAGACAGACAGACAGACAGACAGACAGACAGACAGACAGACAGACAGACAGACAGACAGACAGACAGACAGACAGACAGACAGACAGACAGACAGACAGACAGACAGACAGACAGACAGACAGACAGACAGACAGACAGACAGACAGACAGACAGACAGACAGACAGACAGACAGACAGACAGACAGACAGACAGACAGACAGACAGACAGACAGACAGACAGACAGACAGACAGACAGACAGACAGACAGACAGACAGACAGACAGACAGACAGACAGACAGACAGACAGACAGACAGACAGACAGACAGACAGACAGACAGACAGACAGACAGACAGACAGACAGACAGACAGACAGACAGACAGACAGACAGACAGACAGACAGACAGACAGACAGACAGACAGACAGACAGACAGACAGACAGACAGACAGACAGACAGACAGACAGACAGACAGACAGACAGACAGACAGACAGACAGACAGACAGACAGACAGACAGACAGACAGACAGACAGACAGACAGACAGACAGACAGACAGACAGACAGACAGACAGACAGACAGACAGACAGACAGACAGACAGACAGACAGACAGACAGACAGACAGACAGACAGACAGACAGACAGACAGACAGACAGACAGACAGACAGACAGACAGACAGACAGACAGACAGACAGACAGACAGACAGACAGACAGACAGACAGACAGACAGACAGACAGACAGACAGACAGACAGACAGACAGACAGACAGACAGACAGACAGACAGACAGACAGACAGACAGACAGACAGACAGACAGACAGACAGACAGACAGACAGACAGACAGACAGACAGACAGACAGACAGACAGACAGACAGACAGACAGACAGACAGACAGACAGACAGACAGACAGACAGACAGACAGACAGACAGACAGACAGACAGACAGACAGACAGACAGACAGACAGACAGACAGACAGACAGACAGACAGACAGACAGACAGACAGACAGACAGACAGACAGACAGACAGACAGACAGACAGACAGACAGACAGACAGACAGACAGACAGACAGACAGACAGACAGACAGACAGACAGACAGACAGACAGACAGACAGACAGACAGACAGACAGACAGACAGACAGACAGACAGACAGACAGACAGACAGACAGACAGACAGACAGACAGACAGACAGACAGACAGACAGACAGACAGACAGACAGACAGACAGACAGACAGACAGACAGACAGACAGACAGACAGACAGACAGACAGACAGACAGACAGACAGACAGACAGACAGACAGACAGACAGACAGACAGACAGACAGACAGACAGACAGACAGACAGACAGACAGACAGACAGACAGACAGACAGACAGACAGACAGACAGACAGACAGACAGACAGACAGACAGACAGACAGACAGACAGACAGACAGACAGACAGACAGACAGACAGACAGACAGACAGACAGACAGACAGACAGACAGACAGACAGACAGACAGACAGACAGACAGACAGACAGACAGACAGACAGACAGACAGACAGACAGACAGACAGACAGACAGACAGACAGACAGACAGACAGACAGACAGACAGACAGACAGACAGACAGACAGACAGACAGACAGACAGACAGACAGACAGACAGACAGACAGACAGACAGACAGACAGACAGACAGACAGACAGACAGACAGACAGACAGACAGACAGACAGACAGACAGACAGACAGACAGACAGACAGACAGACAGACAGACAGACAGACAGACAGACAGACAGACAGACAGACAGACAGACAGACAGACAGACAGACAGACAGACAGACAGACAGACAGACAGACAGACAGACAGACAGACAGACAGACAGACAGACAGACAGACAGACAGACAGACAGACAGACAGACAGACAGACAGACAGACAGACAGACAGACAGACAGACAGACAGACAGACAGACAGACAGACAGACAGACAGACAGACAGACAGACAGACAGACAGACAGACAGACAGACAGACAGACAGACAGACAGACAGACAGACAGACAGACAGACAGACAGACAGACAGACAGACAGACAGACAGACAGACAGACAGACAGACAGACAGACAGACAGACAGACAGACAGACAGACAGACAGACAGACAGACAGACAGACAGACAGACAGACAGACAGACAGACAGACAGACAGACAGACAGACAGACAGACAGACAGACAGACAGACAGACAGACAGACAGACAGACAGACAGACAGACAGACAGACAGACAGACAGACAGACAGACAGACAGACAGACAGACAGACAGACAGACAGACAGACAGACAGACAGACAGACAGACAGACAGACAGACAGACAGACAGACAGACAGACAGACAGACAGACAGACAGACAGACAGACAGACAGACAGACAGACAGACAGACAGACAGACAGACAGACAGACAGACAGACAGACAGACAGACAGACAGACAGACAGACAGACAGACAGACAGACAGACAGACAGACAGACAGACAGACAGACAGACAGACAGACAGACAGACAGACAGACAGACAGACAGACAGACAGACAGACAGACAGACAGACAGACAGACAGACAGACAGACAGACAGACAGACAGACAGACAGACAGACAGACAGACAGACAGACAGACAGACAGACAGACAGACAGACAGACAGACAGACAGACAGACAGACAGACAGACAGACAGACAGACAGACAGACAGACAGACAGACAGACAGACAGACAGACAGACAGACAGACAGACAGACAGACAGACAGACAGACAGACAGACAGACAGACAGACAGACAGACAGACAGACAGACAGACAGACAGACAGACAGACAGACAGACAGACAGACAGACAGACAGACAGACAGACAGACAGACAGACAGACAGACAGACAGACAGACAGACAGACAGACAGACAGACAGACAGACAGACAGACAGACAGACAGACAGACAGACAGACAGACAGACAGACAGACAGACAGACAGACAGACAGACAGACAGACAGACAGACAGACAGACAGACAGACAGACAGACAGACAGACAGACAGACAGACAGACAGACAGACAGACAGACAGACAGACAGACAGACAGACAGACAGACAGACAGACAGACAGACAGACAGACAGACAGACAGACAGACAGACAGACAGACAGACAGACAGACAGACAGACAGACAGACAGACAGACAGACAGACAGACAGACAGACAGACAGACAGACAGACAGACAGACAGACAGACAGACAGACAGACAGACAGACAGACAGACAGACAGACAGACAGACAGACAGACAGACAGACAGACAGACAGACAGACAGACAGACAGACAGACAGACAGACAGACAGACAGACAGACAGACAGACAGACAGACAGACAGACAGACAGACAGACAGACAGACAGACAGACAGACAGACAGACAGACAGACAGACAGACAGACAGACAGACAGACAGACAGACAGACAGACAGACAGACAGACAGACAGACAGACAGACAGACAGACAGACAGACAGACAGACAGACAGACAGACAGACAGACAGACAGACAGACAGACAGACAGACAGACAGACAGACAGACAGACAGACAGACAGACAGACAGAGCAGACAGACAGACAG
>CAWUER010000601.1:12500-170213 GCA_963921195.1 Pegoplata infirma
TTTTTTTTCGCGATTTTTTTTTTTTTAATTTTTTTTTTATTTTGATGTTAATTTATGGATATGTGTAAAATACCTACATTATAGACACAAAACTTTTCGTAAAAAATTTTTTTTCGTTGTTTTTTTTTTCGCGAAAAACTACACAGCTCAACAAGAAAATGCGTATTGGATTCTGGTTAGTGATTTATATAGTGGCTGTTGCGTTGATTCCAAATCCGGAGCCCAAATTTGTCTATCACGTCAGGATTTTGAGTAATTCGCGGTTAAAGTGCCGAAAAGGGCATTTTTGACCCTTTTTAAAAGCTTATAAAATAAGATCCTGACATGCAAATTACTTGGTATCAAGCTCATTCGAAAGCCTGTAATTTTCTCTTAAAGATAAGATAAAATGTTCTAAAAATTTAATTTTCTAAAATGGTAAAAAAATCATTAGCAAAAAACCTTCCATTTTTTCAATATTTAGTTTATTTACACAGTGTTTTTTAACAAATTTCCATACAAATTCATAGGTAAATTTTAGATTTAAAGCACTTGTGGCTAATGATTTTTTTGCCATTTTATAAAATTAAATTCCAAGAATATTTGATCTTGTCTGAAAGAGAAAATTACACACTTTCGAATGAGCTTGATACCAAGTCATTTTCATGTCAGGATCTTATTTTATATGCGTTCAAAAATGGTCAAAATGGGCATTTTTTGACACTTTAACCGCGATTTTCTCAAAATTGTGACGTGATAGAAAAATTTGAGTGATCGTTTTGGAATCGGGTCACCAAACCCAATCAACTTTTTTTGGTTTCATCCAAAACGCAGCGACAAACCTAAGATTTGTAGAGCGGTGCTATCCCAAAAGCATAAAAATTTAATTTTTGTAGTACTTTGGCTTTACAATTATAAATTGCAAATATCGCGAATACGAGCGCTTAATTCCGCGTACCCGAATTAGCTTTACCAGCAGAGTGCCCAGGTTGTTAATTTTTGCGACCAGCACAGTGATATTTATTTAATCGAAAATGTGTATTTTTGTCAAGACATTGACTTATGATATCCATATAAATACGAAATAATCTTGATTTAATTTAAGTTGACTTGTATTTTTTCCGTAGACAATATTTCTGTTAGTTCGATAGTTATCAGAATTTTTCCGAAGGTCCACATTGTTTCATAAGGTGGAAATGAAATTTTTAAACACTGCGAGACACCCCAAAATAAAAGTCATCTCTTTTATATATCACAAAATCATTTTTAAATTTTAACTCAGTGAAACTGAAATAAGTGTTTAAAAAAACCGGCAGTCTTTGGAATTTAGAAAAACTATAAGTGCAGTTATGTAAATAAGACCTTGAACCATCACTGAGCAATGTTTAAGGATTACCCCACTTTATCCGTAAAAGTTACAGAGGGTTGAAGTTGAAAAATCGATGAAAATGGCTTGAAATAATCCATAGTTTTTACCTTCTTTCGCTTTTTTTAAGTTCTCCTTACATTTCAATATTTTCCGGCATAACACAAAGTCAGTACATATAAGAGATTATTTTAATGTTGGTTTGATAGATGCTTCATCGCTTGGTAAGAAGTTATAAGACGGTTAAGTTTTGAAACCAAAAATTAAGAGTTTTTAAATTTTCGAGGTTTTTTGATCAGGGATTTCGGCCTCCTCTATAAAATGAAAAAATTTGAACTAGAGTTGGTAGCTGTTGTAATTCTTAACATCTTGGAATTAATCCCGTTAATGTGCCACGAATAGTTAAGGAGTTTCAGCAGATCAAAGTTCGAAAGAAAAAACGTAATTTTTTTAAAATACCAGTTTTTCGCGAGGCACATTCGCGGTTTAATTCGAATTTTTTTTTTTTTTACATAAAAAAATCACTGGCGGGTTTATAAAAAATAAATTGCAAAAATTTTATGGCATTTTTGAAAATTGTGCGAAATTTGCAAATCTGTTTCCTATTTTTTTAGTAGCAATTAATGCATGATTTTAATACACCAAAAGACGTGCCTTAGCGAGTAGAACAGATTTGCTTTTTGACTTTTTACTTTAAGCCATTCTGAGCAGAAAGCGCGATGATTTTATCTAAACCTGTTTTGATCTGGCACATCCAAGGCTTTACACGAAATCGGATGAAATTGTTTTTAAATGAAAGCCCACTTGATATGTCATCATAAAATCAGAGGCGGGTTAAAAAATTTTGATGATTATAAATTTTTTGGACCATATTAAATTTTCTTGTTATAAAAAAGCATCACCGATATTTTTTAAAATACTGTTACAATGATACGATTTTCCGTGATTTTTTTCAGTAAAACCAACGCGAATTGTCTAAATATGTTATAAAAAATTGTGAAACTTTTCTTTTTCCGCGAATTAATCGCGATTTTAGGTACTTATATATTTTTTTTTAAATCGTTTTAATAACGCATGCAACAAATGTGTACAAAAAAAATCTTTAAAATATCTTTAAGATTTTTAAAACCGCTAAATCTTAAAACCGCCATAACTTTTGACCCCCTTGCGCGATTTAAATGACGCGAACGAATTTCTTATCCTTAAATAGCTTCTAATATTTATGCCAACTTTCATCGATGTGCCATCAAAACAAAAATCACATCTTTTTTACCTCAAAATTTAAGTCTTAGACGGAACTCCTCATATATTTTAAATTTTAGGCAAATCGGTTCATAACGGTTGGAATACTTTCCTTGTGAGAATCTGAAAATTTTTCTATAGGGAAATTGTCTCACAAGGGCAGTCTCCCTAGTATCACCGCCGATCTTAATGGAATTGGTTTTATTTTGTAGAGCGGGAAAAATAGAGTGTCGTGTATTTTTTTTAGCGGCCAAAATCATATTTAGGGGTGAAAATGAGGGAGGAAGAAACGGTAATTTTTAGTTTTTTGCGTTTATCTCCTATACACAAAAAAAAAAAAAAAATTGCCAATAAACGAAATTCATAGTTTTTATGAATAAATACATACAAATTATGAACTTTTTCATTCAATTTTTGAAGTTTTTCATAGTATTTATGAAAAAATTTTAAATACTTCTTAAATTTCACATATTATGATTTATTCATAAATACTATGAAAAAGTTCATAAGTAATATGAAAAAGTTAATAAATTTTATGAATTTGTTCATAAGTACTATGAACAAATTCACAACTTTTAGTCATATTGAGTAAAATACAAGATTTTTAGATCGTTTTTGTTAATAAGTCGAAAAATATTAATTAATTTTTTTGTCACGATGTTAGCACTACGAGATAGGTCTTTTAAATACATTTTCGTGATCCCGTTTCTTTTTAAAAAGACTTCAAAGTTTTTAAGGGTACATTTTGTAAAATATTTGTACTTGTCCTAGGATGACACTGGTGATGGCAAATAAAAGAGGAGGATCTCCCCTAATTTGTCCATTTTTTTATTTTATAAATCAAGATAAAAGGATGTGAATAAAGTCATTTGAAAATGTTATCAAAATATTTTGTTGAAAATTTTAAATGATATTGAAGGATACATTTTTGAAAGGACGTAATTTACCTCCTTTGTCCTTATATGTAAATGGAATAAAATACGAAAATTAGGGGAGATCCTACACTGATAGAAAAACGCTTCATATCACTAATGAAGGGGATTCATTAACGTTGTTTCATTGCAACAACGAAATTTTTCATATGCTGAATGAAATTTCATACATATTGTGCAACATATTCATTAATTTTGATTCATTAGATTTCGTAGTTTCATTAAAAAATTTCATTAAGTTTTGTTTACAAAATTTTCTGTTTTTTGACACTTTTCGTGTTGCGTCTGTTTAGTCTGTTAGTTTACGCGCGCAAAAAACAGCTGATCAGAGCGTGATTTTTTCTTAGAATTTTTTTACGAAATTTAAAATGAAATTTTGTTGATTAATTATAAGTATTTATTAAACTCACGTTGTTTTAAATTATTTCGGGGTTTTACTTATGTTTTAAAAGTAAACGTTATAGTAAAATTTTGTGTGTGAAAACTGAGTGAAATCTATAGATAAAATAAAAATATGTGAATGTGTTTTTTTAACATGGTTATTTTGTTATTTTTTAAGATTTTTTACGAAATTTTAAATAAAAACTAAATTATTAATTAACTAATTTTTGTGATGTTTTATATTAGTTCGTGGTTTTAATTATGTATTACAATATAAGGTTGGAGTAAAATTTTGTGCGAGAAAACTAAGTGAAAACAATTTTTTATTATTTTTAATTCTATAAAAAGATCTTTACAATTTCATACATATATTTCATTTTAAAAATAAAAGTAACATTTATTCAATAAAAGTATTTAATTTCAAAAATAAAAAATAGGATTTATTCAATGAAAGTATTTCATAAGAATTAAAAACTTTTTTCATTAAAGTAATGAAACATTTTCATAAAATACAATTTTTATTTTGTATGAACAATTTTCATTAATTTAATGAAACTTGTTCTTGCAATTACATTTTATGATACCCATTTCATTAATTCAATGCAACCCTACATAGGTTCCTTTTTAACGTCATTTTTCATAACATTAATGTAGATTTTCATTATTGTCATGTACAAATTTCTATCAGTGTACTCTTTCATTTGCTATCACTAGAAACATGCTAGCACAAGTACAAATATTAAAAAAATATTTTATAAAATTTTATCCTCGAAAACTTTTAAGCCCTTTTAAATGGAAACAGGATCACGAAAAGAAAAACTGTAAATGCAGTTTTATTACATTTCGTCTATAGATCCAAATGTTCGTGTTCAATGATTTTTTTTTTTCATTTTTGTCGGACGGTGATATATGCCTCCTTAAAATGAATTTGAATTAATTTTCATTGTAAACAATTTATATAATTTTATGAAGATCGGAGGGTGACACCAGAAAAACTTCCCATGTGAGTGAAATCTATAAATAATAAAAAATGTAAGTGAATTTTTCTAAATTGTTTTGAGATTTTTCAGACTTTTTATTCGAATCTTGAAATGAAAAATAAATTATTGGTTTAAAATTTTCTAAAACCCATCAATTCGTGGTCTTACTATTGTTGTGAAAGTGTCTTTTTTCTACCATGAACACTACAATCACGTAAAATAAATAAAACTTCAGTGACAAAAACACGTGACTCATCCAAAAATTGTTATTAATGAACGTTTTCATTAATTTCAATTTAAGGTTGTAATTTTTCGAAACTGACCTACTGCTATTCGACATTTAATCAATTAATACTTTCATACAATTCATGAAAAACTGCACAAAACGTTTCAAACAAGTTTTACGAATATTTTCATTATTTCCATGTAAGTTTTCATTGGAAAGAACTAAAATGGCACCAGTATCATTAATCAAATGAAACTTATCTTCTTTTGAAAACGTGAGTAATTTTTCATAAAGTTTATATCAATTTTCATCACTTTCACGAAGCTTTTTTTCACGAACCTTTTTTTTTTGTGTGAATTCTGTCAAGTTGGGTTTGTTTTACTAGTTTTAGGTTAAGATAAGATTTTAAACATTTTAAAATTTTCAATTTCCCTAATGTTAAATTTTATTAAGAAATCACTTTTTCCTTTACCCATTAAAATATAAGCTTTTCTTATGTTCGTGTTTCTATGTGTTTTTGATAACTTTATTAAAAAATGCTTTTTGTGTTTTATTTTGTAATACCTTCTATTAAAGAGTAAATTATCAAAATTCCCTCTGAGAATGGCCTTCTTAAAATAGAAGAAAAAAAAACTTTTTTCTTCTTAATTTTTAGCTTAAAACCTTGTTGTTATTTTTGTTCTACTCACGTTTTGAAAATTAATTTTTAATGTTTAAACTTTATAACTTTCTTTAAAGGAAAAACAAAATAAATTGTAGAAAATTCCATTTCATACCAGTATTTTTTATTGTTATTCTAAACATCATCATAAATCGAATAAAGACGTGATGTTAATAAAGAATTTACATTTATTAAGAGGTTTTTCATATTTTTTTTTAATATTTCTTACCCCCGGGTATTAACAACAATAAACAAAAATAAAAAAATATCTATGGGTCTGTGAGTGTAATAATAACACTGTTCGACAAAAAGAAAAGAAAAAGGAGAAAAGTCGTTGAACATGAAACTAGAGACTAGAGACTAAATGTAAAATAACTGCATTTACAGTTTTTCATTTAGTGATCCTGTGTCCTTTTAAAATGGCTTTAAAGTTTTAGAGAATTACATTTTTGTAAAATATTTTTAAATGTTTGTGCTTGTCTTTAAATGTCACTACCCATGTCAAAACTGATTAGATCTGTCTGATCTTTTTGTGTACAGTTTTTAGTACCCTTCGAAACTCCTTCGTGGTAAATTTTCAGATTTTTTTGATGACCCTTTCAAAAGATATCGAATTTTTAAAAATTGGAAGTTTGTTCCTTTACTCAAACTTCTTTTACTCATAACTTCTTCAATAATGGTCCAAATTTAATTTTTTTTTTTCAAAATGTTTGTTTTTTTACGTACTTTTTAAAAAAATACCCCAAAAAATTCTTAAAAGCGCTCTAGTATGCGATTTTTAAGTTTTAAAATTTAAATCTCATTTTTGAAAATGTTTGTACTTTTCGATTTTTTCGAAATTTTTTTGTGTAAAACTTCTATCGATTCTACAAATTTTTTACCCAGGAGGATCGTGGGATAACGATTATTACTATTTTTTTAAATTTTTTGAAAAAAATTTATTATAATTTTCCACTCTTAAAATCATTTCTACTACTCCAATGTTGCGTCATAGACGGGTCATTTATAAGACAGACCCCTATTAATTTTCATCTTAACATTTCCTTGGAACAAACTAATACCCTATCTCCAATTTCTAAGGGGGCTCACACACAAAACGGCATTTTTTAAAATTTGCTCCAACCGCTCTAACTGCCCTAAGAGTGCCCTTAGAGCAATGGCTCCCAACCTTTTTTACGCCACGCCCCACTTTTAAGTTAAGAAAATAGCTTTGTCCCCCTACACTCAAGAAGAAATTGCTAATTTTTGTTTCTAATGAAAAATTACTACTGTTTTAGCAGAGTTTTTGTAAAATAAGCATTTAAACTAAGTTTTAAGTAAAAATTTTAAGCGATCAACAAAATTTTTGTGGTTAATTTTGCTAAAAAAAAATAGTTTTTGTAGTTAATTTGATTAAAAAAATCTTGAAAATTTGCTCGTTGCCCCCCTGGAAGCTTCAAATTGCCCCCCAGTGGGGCGAAAATCAAAGGTTGGGAACTATTGCCTTAGAGCAACAACATTTATGACTGACCCACAATATTTTTTAAGTCCAAACATTTTCTCTGAATACACCTACCCTCTATCTTTAACTGTTACGGCGGTCCCCATAATTTTTTTTTTATTTTTTTTTTTTTTGTAAATTTGTTTTATTTAATCAGCTTCTACCTGTCCAATGGAGCGTCCGAGAGGGGTCATTATTGAGACCCAACCCCATTTATATTTACCCTACAACATTTTTTAAAACATATCTACGCCCTATCTCAACTCCCTAATTAGACTACCATACAAATAACAGTTGGAGCAAATTTTATGAAAATTTAATTTTGAAAGGAAGCCCACTTAGGAAGTGGAGATAGGGCGTTGGTATGTTTTAAAAAAATGTTGTAGGGTAAAAAAAATTGGGGGTCGGTCTCAATAATGACCGCTCTCGGACGCACCATTGGACCGGTAGAGGCTGATTAAATAAAACTAATTTACAAAAAATAAAAAAAATTGTATGGGGACCGCCTTATCAATTTGAGATAGAGTGTAGGTGTGTTCAGAGAAAATGTTTGGAGTAAAAAAATATTGTGGGCAGGGCTGCCATATTTGCCGATTTACCGGCATTTTGCCGATTTTTTGTCTAAAAATTGGCAAAGTGCCGATTTTTGGTCCAAAAATGCCGATTTTTTGATCACCTCTAAAAACACGGTCACTTTTTATACCCTACCCTTCGTCATAGTAGGATTTATGTATAAAGGTTTGTCATTCCGTTTGTAACATCACGAAATATCGGTCTAGGACCCAAATAAGTGAACATGCTCATGGTCCTCCAACGATTTTAAGTCAATCTAACGATATCCGTCCGTCTGACGGATATTATTAGAGTGGAGCAATTTTTTTGTCGATTTTACTTATCGTAGGGGTCAGTAGAGTTGTCGTTTAGGGTGAATATGAACACAAACATATATTTAACCTGTGAGGCAATGACTGTTCCTTTTTGACCTAAAATCGGGAACCTCTGAAGAATGTTGAAAAAAATATTTTTTTTAGTTTTTTTTTGCTGGATATATTAGTTCTAGACAATGGAATCGGCCAAATTCCGAAACACATGTTTATTAAGTCTTGCCAAAATGGCCAACATAAATAAATTTAAAACAGAAAAATAGTTTTCATAAAAAGTATTCTATGAGAATATCATGGTTTTAATTAGTAAATTAACTAGAACAAAACTATTCAAAATATAATATTTTAAAGGTCGAATAAAACAATTTTTATTTTTTAATAAAACTGAATCAGAATTTTTAGTTTTTTTCTGAAAATATAACGTAATGTTAGTGCAGTATTGAAAAATTTCATTTAGCGTATTAATTTTGTTTTCTTTTAATGCAAAATTGTTCTATTTTGCTATTTTTTGTCAATAAAAATATTTTTATTGTATTAAAAATGGTTATTTTTCATTTGCCGATTTTTTGCCGATTTTTTTAAATTGAAGTGCCGATAATGCCGATTTTTTTTTGAAAATATGCCGATTTTTCATCAAAATCATCTAGCACCCCTGATTGTGGGTCGGTCATACATTTTGTTGCTCTAAGGGCACTATTAGGGTAGTTAGAGCTGTTGGAGCAAATTTTAAAAAATGTTGTTTTGTGTGGGAGCCCCCTAAGAAATTGGAGATAGGGTATTAGTTTGTTCCAAGGAAATGTTAAGACGTACAAATTATTGGGGGTCGGTCTTATAAATGACCCCTCTATTTTAAGATTAGAAAATTTCAATTAAATTTTTTCAAAAAATTTTAAAAAATAGTAATAATCGTTATCCCACGATCCTCCTGGGCAAAAAATTTGTAGTATCAATAGAAGTTTTACACAAAAAAAATTCAAAAAAATCGAAGAGTACAAACATTTTCAAAAATGAGATTTAAATTTTAAAACTTAAAAATCGCATACTAGAGCGCTTTTAAGAATTTTTCGGGATTTATTTTTAAAGTACGTAAAAAAATCAAAATTTAAATTTTTTTTTTTTTTTTGAAATTTGGACCATTATTGAAGAAGTTATGAGTTAAAGAAGTTTGAGTAAAGGAACAAACTACCAATTTTTAAAAATTCTATATCTTTTGAACGGTTCATCAAAAAAATCTGAAAATTTACCACGAAGGAGTTTTCGAAGGGTACTAAAAACTGTAAACAAATTGGGAAAATCTAAAAAAAATTTTTTCAAAGTGTCCGATTTGACATGGAATGCCCCATATATATAATTTGATAAAATTATATGTATATAATTATATAATACTATATAATACTATATAAAGGTTTTTTTTTTACAAAATTTGATAAAATAAGATAAAATTATATACAATTTGATAAAATTATATGTAATTATATCTGAATTTTTTATATATAAAATTTGATAAAATTTTATGTAAAAAAATTATCTAATTTTATAAAATGTTATCGAATTATATATAATTTTATAAAATTTTATATAAAACAAATTCTGATATACATAATTATATATAATTTGATTAAATTATATATATTTTTTTCTAATTTTATAAAATTTTATCAAATTATATATAATGATATAAAATTTTATATAAAACAAATTCGGATAAAATTATATATAATTTTATCAAATTTTATATAGTTTTTTCTAATTTTATGAAATATATATAATTATATATAACTTTATATAATTAAATATAATTTGATCAAATTGTATATAATTATATATAAACTTTTTTAATCGGGTGATCAGATCTATTATATCCTAGATTCCCGAGTAAAAAAGATCTGATATTATCATATATGCTATTATATAGTTATTTCTATTTATATATGGTTATGCATAACCTGACCAACTGCTTTTGACTGAAAAGCGGGATCGAAAGGTTGAAAAAGCGGGATTTTGACGTTAAAAGCGGGATTTTTTTTAATAAGTGAAATTCGATTTGAGCGAACCAAGAATACCGTCCACAATGCACAAAATTCTGGAAATACTTTTAAGGGATTGTATTTTTTTTTTATTTTAAAAAAATACTTAAAAACTAGAAAAAACTTATTTTGATTAAGTCAGCAACATAGTCTCTAGTCTAAGGAATTTTTTACCAAACTTAGGATAAAATGTCAAAAATCAAATAAATTGCATATGAAAAACTAAAATTAAATTATAGTCTAGACTGAATCTGATAATTTTTCTTATCATTTTCTAAGAGAAAGTTAATCTCATATATTTTTTATAGAAAAATGTTTCAGAACTCGAGACTGTCTTTAGAAAATATTAAAATACTTATTTGACTCAGAATGTAAGAATATTTTGAAAGAAAAATTATCTAAAATTTTAATAATTCTTCTGTAGGAAAAATGTTTAAGAATCTTATAAATTTTCTATAGAAAAAAAATCTCTTGGCAACTGTGAATTTCCTTAGAATAAAATATTTCAGAGAATGACAAGAATTTTTCTGGAAAATAATTTCTCAAATCGGATATTTTTTTCTACAGGAAAAACGTTTCAGAATCTGATAGTTTTTTATGAGAAATAGAAAAGAGGTTTTTTCTGTTTAAATAATATTTTAGAATTTAAATAATATTTTTCTATAGGAAAAGTTTTTCAAAATCTATGATTATTTCCAAAAAGAAAAATGCTTTGGAATTTTCCTATAGAAAATTATATCAGAATCTAAGTTTTTTTTGAAAAATCTCCCAGAATGTGAAAATATTTCTGTTGAGAAATTTTATAGAGGAAATGTGTCTTTGAGTCTGTAAATTATTCTTTTGAAGTTGCGTCTTAGATTTTTTTTAGAAAAATGTCTTAGAACCTAATAATTTTTCTATATGAAATTATCTTAGAAAACATTAGAACTTTAAAATTCTAAATTCTCAAATATTTTCAATCGAAAAATGCCCCTTGAAAAAAGGGACATTTTTCGATAGAAAAATCTCCTTGGATCTAATAAATATAATTCTATCTGATCAGCTCTTTTTGATCCAACATTTTTCCACAATTTCAGGATCTGATCTGATGCAATTACGGATCAGATCTACCAGATCTCGAAATTGGAGACAAATTTCGCATCAAGTAGATCTTATCAGATACAAATGACATCATTAAATTTTAAAAAATTGGCACCATGAAAAATGACCCCAATGCAAAATGGCCCCAAAACGAAAATGAAAAATGGCCCCAAATTTTTATATGGAGTACAACAACACGAAAATTTGGGGTAATTTTTCCTAGTTATTTGGGGTAATTTTTCATATTAATTTTGGGGCCATTTTTCATTTTAATAAGACCCCAAAATTTCTAGGGCCATTTTTCATTTCTTGATTTGGGGTTATTTTGCAGAATGAATAATGGCCCCAAATTTAATAAAAATAGTGAAATTATTTCCACATAATCCCCGTCGTATTTAAATTAAGACTTTTAACAATTGGAATGTATTTATTAATATGTGTACAAAAACTATGTGAAATTTTTTTTTTTTGCTTTAAAGTTTTTCTGCGTAGCCGGCCTTAGGTCGGACTTAGGGTTAACAAACATTAAACCCACCCTCATCGCAAAATAAAGTTTTTTTTGGGCAGCAGTACTTTTTGTTTTAATATTTTTTTATGTGATTTCTCAAACAAAAAAACAAAAATCTGAAGTGACAAAAAGTAGGAAGGAACTTGGATAGATTATTTGAAATGTAAATTTCATTTTGTTATAGGTTTTAAGTAGTTGCTTACGATTTACGTCATCACACATGGACTCTGAGGTCCGTTGGTATTTTGGTATTATAAAAACCTACTTAAATTTTATTTCCGCGTTATTTAAGTTAATTATTTTATTTTTGTTAAATTTTAAAAGCATAAAGGTGTGATGAAAGCGCCGCAGGCGAAAAATTTTTACAAGAGATTTTAACAAAAAATTAAATAAAAAATCGCGCGATTTTTTTTTTAATTTTTTGTTAAAATCTCTTGTAAAAATTTTTCGCCTGCGGCGCTTTCATCACACCTTTATGCTTTTAAAGTTTAACAAAAGAAATATGTATTATTGGTACTGCCATTATACAGAATCCTAGAAACGATAAGTCATCAAATAATATAATTGATTCCTACTTCTTCGAGTGGGTTGATAAAATAGAATATATTTTTTACCTTCGTTTAAGTTCACTTAATTATATGGAAGTTCTTACACGGGTGCTTTTAAGATATTAATATTCATGAGAACTATAATGGGTGCCAAAATAAAATCATACCGAAAATCCAATGATGTATACCCAGCATGAGCAGCAGCCCGAAAGCGTTAATAATATCTTTCAGGTCGTTAATACAACTCAAAAGTTTTAAATAAAAAAAAATAATTTCATTGGGAGTTATTTAAAATTTATAATTATTAATTACAATTTATAATTATTGACTGAAATGAAATTGACTGAAAGAAAATTTTATTTATAATGGTTTGGGAAAAATACATATTTTTTTGTGGGGTCATTTTTCATATTGCAATTTGGGGCCTTTTTTCATTTTCAGAAAAATGGTTTTAATTTTTTGGGGCATTTTTTCACACAGAATTGGGGCCATATTTCATATTTCAAAGTGGGGTGAAATTTCATTTTCAAAAAGACCCCAAAACTGGGGCCATTTTTCATTTTTGGCGTTGGGGCCATTTTGCATTGGGGCCATTTTTCATGGTGCCGGTCTAATTTTTTCACGGGGCTATAAAATTTAAGAATTTATTTTTAGAAAAGGTATCAGATTTTTTTAGGAAGAATTTTTTAGAAACCGATAATTTTAAAAAATGTTTCAGCATCTGAGGATTTTTGTACACAAAAAAGTTCTCAGAATCTGAGAATTACCTTAAAATATGAAAACTATTTCAGAATTTTTCTGTGCATCAGATTTTGGAAATTTTTTATATAGAAAGAATGTCACTGAATTTCAAAATATTTCTAAGAATGAGACATTTTCTTTAATTAAATGTTGAATATGAGAATTTTTATCCGATCTGAGAATTAAAGAAGTTGTTTTATATAAAAAGTGTTTTAGAATCTGAACATTTCTCAGAAAACGGTTATTATATCTATATGAATAATATTTTAGAATCTAAGAGTTTTTCTGTAGTTAAAATTTCCTAATATCCGTGAAATTTTTGTAAAGGAAACATGTATTTAACATAGGTTTAATTATTTTTAATTGAACGTTTTTTTTCGGAATATTCCAAGTATCACAATGTAAAAATTTTATGTAAAAATTTAATTTTAATTTATTTTTGATTTAAATCAGTCCAGTAAGGCTCTGTTGTGAACACCCGAGTAAAAAAGTTTATGTATAATTATATATAATTATATATAATTTGATAAAATTATATAAATTTATATCAAATTATATATAATTCTTTTTTTGCTAAAATATCTCTTTATATAATTATATATAATTAGATCTGCTTTATATAATTTTATATAAAACATTTTTTTTTAATGTGAGACAAAAAAATATAAAGTTTTTTTTTTTGAAATGTAATTTTATAAAATTTAAAATGTAATTCGCCCTTTAAATAAAAAAAAACATTTTAAATAAACAAGACTATTTATAGCCTACACCACTCTGTGGTACAGGGTATAATGAGTTTGTGCTGATGTTTGTAACTGCCCGAAATATTGGTCCTAGACCTACCTTTAAGTACACTAATCGACTCAGAATAACTTTTTGAGTCGATTTAGCTATGTACGTTCGTCTGTTCATCTAACGGTTTAAGCACGACACTGGTCGCAATTTTTTATCAATTGAATTAAAATTTTAAACGTAAGCATCTTTTGGCCGGAAGACGAAGCTTGTTGAAATTGGGAAAAAAATCTAACCATGTTTAGACCTAACCCCCATACAAACGCCCCCTTTGAATTTGGCTTAAATGATTCTAATAAGCGCATTATAATACTAGGTATCATTTTGAAATTTAACAGGGAATCACATTTTGTATGCACAAATCACTATTCCATATTTTTTAGGAATCGGATAAGTCCTCCTTGTAGTCCCTATACAAACTACCCTTCCGATATGCCCAATTACTTGATATTTTTATGCAATAAACACTTATATATTTATATAAAATATGTTGAACATATTTAGACATATATTTTGATGGCAGTATAAAATAATAAATTATTTAAACAAAAAAATTCATAATTTAGTGTATTACTGTGACTAGTATTGCACATAGGGGCTTGGAGCAGGACGGCAAAAATGTTAATTTTGAAAAGAAAATACTTAACAATTTCAAAATGCTCAACATTCTCCCAGAAATTTAAGCTCTGATTCGTAAATTTTGACCTACGAATTAATAATTGAATCCACGTCATAAATGTTAGTCTTGCAAAAATTGCGCAATGTCAAAATTGCAACTTTGTTTGCTACTTCTTTGTGAATAGAAGCAATTGTATTACAATTGAATGCCCTGAATATTAAATATATTTTTCGCATCAGTAAATAATAAATTATTTTGCTTAAAATGTTTAAATTATATTGTCCTGCCCTGGCCCAATGTGGTTGTTTTTCAATTTCAACACAAAAAAATGTTTATTTTTTTGAGTGACAACTTTTGAAATTAATTTTTTTGTCAACATAAGAAAAAAATATTACAATTTTTTATATTTATTTTTCCATGAATTCGATCCTGGTAAGAAAACAATTGAATTATGTTTAAAATAAATAATTATTAACTATTTTTGTTTTAGTTTCAGAAAAGAAGATTGTAAAAGGTGCTGTCTCTACCAAGAACGAAGGAAAAGCTCAGAACTATATGGAAAGAAGTATGAATTAGATTCCGTAAGTTACTCTAATCTCTCTTGTTTTTCGGTGCTAATACTTTTTCAAACACTTTTTGCCGGAACGAATCTTTCCAAAATAAAACCGAAAAAGTTTCCAATATTGTTACTCATTGGCTTTTTTTTATTTTTCAGATTTTTTTGTCGCAAATACTTTAATTTATGGACAGGGTCACCGAATTTAATTTATGGACTGGGTCAAGGAGCGTGCCACTCTGACCCGATTGGTATGAAAATTATTGGCGTTTCTACAAAGACGACGACTGGTACGACGTTCCCAAGTCAAGAAAGACACACCCAGTTGGTCATGCAGTAAAAACCAATTACTTTTGCAGCTATTTAAACGCCAAATCAGCAATAAAAGGTATTTATTTTTAAATACGTGCTTTATTTACATAGATTACATATACTTATGTAAATATATGTTATTTTAGATTTCCCAATTAAAAACGCAATTGAGTGGATCAGCACTACAAAATT
Organism: Pegoplata infirma; assembly: GCA_963921195.1. Classification (NCBI taxonomy): domain Eukaryota; kingdom Metazoa; phylum Arthropoda; class Insecta; order Diptera; family Anthomyiidae; genus Pegoplata; species Pegoplata infirma. The sequence continues at coordinate 28,007 of CAWUER010000601.1, forward strand.
ATAGGGAGTAATGTCCAACGTGTGGGTGAATTCAAAGGACGAGAATATTAATAAAAATATCGATTTAAGGTGCCATTCTTTTATAACATTATTTTACTTTTGTTTTTTTTTTTAACATTGTTATATTTATGTATGTTACTAAAAAATAAAAAGCTAATTATTGCTTCTAACATAATAATTGAATAATAAAAAATATAAAAATTATACAATACTGGATGAAATTATATTAAATCGTGTGTGGGTGTTTCTTGATATCTTATTATATAAAATCATATCTTTTTTTATAAAATTATATCAAATTATATAAAATTATATAAAAAAATTTTTCGGATATAATTTTATAAGATTATATATAATTTTATCAAATTATATATAATTTTATATAATTTGATATAATTTTATAAAATTTTATCCACCAATTCCTGGATAGAATTATATATAATTTTATCTAATTATATATAATTAGATAAAATGGTTTATATCAAATTATATATAATTATATATAAACTTTTTTACTCGGGCAGGTTTTTTGAGTAAACAAAATTTTTCTTAATAGGTCTGTTTGATTACTTTTTTTGTAGTAAAAGTAGTAAAAGAGATTTTTTTGAAATTTTACTCAATATGTCGAAAACTCCAAAAAAGTAAAAAAACGGAAAGTAGTAAAAATAGTAAAATTTATTTATTATTCAAATTCTCAAAATAAATATATTTTAAAATTATATTTTGAAGAAATTTTTAGAATCTATACATAAAATTAGAAGAAATTTTCTATAAACGCTAAAAATCACATTTTTTTTAATCCACTTGGTAAAAGTTCTGGTCGGTCAATTTCGTATGTTTCATTTATTAAACAAACGTATAAAAAACAAAAAACATAAAAAATTGGGTTTTTCTGGAGTTGTCTTAGTTTTTAAGGGTGGAACGTTTTTTTCCAACTGATCCGATTTTATCCATCTCCGAACTTAACTCAGATTCAGATAATTTTTTTTTTTTTTTGAAAAAGTCCCCGATTCTATGACATTTTTTTTTACAGAAAACGTCTGAGACATTTTTTCTATAGAAGAAGTCTCAGCTTTTGAAACAACTTTTCTATTGAAAAAGTCATAGAATCTGAGACATTTTTTTTATAGAAAAAATCTTAGATTCTGAATATTTTTTTTTTTTGTAGAAAAAGTCTCAGGTTCTGAGACATTTTTTCTATAGAAAAAGTCTCGATTCTGAGACATTTTTTCTATAGAAAAAGTCTCAGATTGTGTGACATTTGTTGTATAGAAAATTCTCAGATTCTGAGACATTTTTTCTATAGAAAAAATCATAGATTCTGAGACATTTTTTCTACAGCAAAGTCTGATTCTGGGACATTTTTTTTATAGAAAAAGTCTCAGATTCTGAGACATTTTTTCTATGGAAAAACTCATAGAATCTGAAACATTTTTTCTACAGAAGAAGTCTCAGATTCTGAGACATTTTTTCTATAGAAAAAGTCTGATTTTTCTATAGAAAAAATGTTTCAGAATCTGAGACTTTTTCTAAAGAAAAAACGGCTCAGAATCTGAGACTGTTTTCTATAGAAAAAATGTCTCAGAGTCATGGCCGTTTTCTACAGGAAAAATTCTGAGACATTTTTTCTATGCAAAAACTTATAGAATCTGAGACATTTTTTCTATAGAAAAAGTCTTAGATTCTGAGACATTTTTTCTATAGAAAAAGTCTCAGATTCTGAGACATTTTTTCTATAGAAAAAGTCTCAGATTTTAAGACATTTGTTCTATAGAAAAAGTTTTAGATTCTGAGACATTTTTTCTATAGAAAAAGTCTCAGATTTTAAGGCATTTGTTTTATAGAAAAAGTCTCAGATTCTGAGACATTTGTTCTATAGAAAAAGTCTCAGATTCTGAGACAATTTTTCTGCAGAAAAAGAGAATTTCTTTCTATAGAAAAAATCTTAGTTTCTGAGACATCTTTTCTTTAGAAAGTCTCAGATTCTGTGACATTTTTTCTATAAAAAATCACAGATTCTGAGACATTTTTTCTATAGAACAAGTCTTAGATTCTGAGACATTTTTTCTATAGAAAAAGTCTCAGATTCTGAAACATTTTTTCTGTAGAAAAAGTATCAGATTCTGAGACATTTTTTCGATAGAAAACAGTCTCAGACTCTGAGCCATTTTTTCTATGGAAAAAGTCTCAGATTCTGAGACATTTTTCTATGGAAAATGTCTCAGATTCTGAAACATTTTTTCTAAAGAAAGTCTCAGATTTTAAGACAATTTTTCTATAGAAATAATGTCTCAGAATCTGAGACTTTTTCTTTGGAAAAAATGTCCCAGATCTGAGACTTTTTCTATGAAAAAAATGTTGCAGATTCTGAGATATTTTTCTATAGAAAAAGTCTCAAATTCTGAGATATTAATTTATTATTCCGTCTGTTACGCATCGGCATTTCGGTCTAGGACCTAATAATAGCGACAACCGTCTGTCCGTCTGCGGAAGTCTTGACACAGTTTAAAATAAAATCTTCGAATGTGGGAACTTTTTCGAATTTTTCCTGCCAAGGGTTGATGTTAAGCGTGTTTTTATGAAGATGTGTTTTTATTTTAAACGTTCCAAAGATATGCCTATTAACTTATGTACAGGCACTGCATATTTATTTAGATGTTTTGTTGTTATTTCATCTTAGATAGAATTTGCACATAGAATTTGCTTTTTTTTTAATTTTTTGTTTTAAATAATATTTTTGTTAATAAATATAAAAATTTGTCAATAATTTTTTTGACATAATTTCTATACTTACGCATTGAAATTTTGCCGGTAAATTGTAGTAAAAATAAAGCAAAAGAGAAATAAATTTTCTCTTAAATTGATTACTTCATTTACTATTTTTATGTGTACACGAACGGTTTTTGAGCAAAAGTAGTAAATTGAGTAAAAAATAGTAAATTGTAGTAGGTAAACAAACAAAGCTAATATTTTCTTTATACGGTAAGAAATATGTAGTTAATATGCTCAAAAATATATTTCTCAAAATATTATTAAAATAGTAAAAAATTTTTTTGCTATTCCAAAAAGCGAGATGAAGCGGGACTTTTGTTTAAAAAGCGGGATCGGAATTCAAGGCGGGATTAGACATCAAAAAGCGGGATAATCCCGCCAAAAGCGGGATGGTTGGTCAGGTTAGTTATGCATGACCTTTGATATGGACATACAAGTTTATATATAGCATTGAATTTTTCCTTGTTTTTTAATATGATAGCATACATATTCATATCTATTTATATACTGATCTATATGAAATTTGATATGACATGTAAGGTCGGGAATTTTTAGATATGGCAGATAAAAAGATACATGATTTTATTTATAATTATATCCCGAAAAAAATTTTCAAAATTTTCTAAGTCCCGGACAATAAAAAAAAATCAAGTCCTAAAAAATTTTATGAAAATTTTCCAAAGTCCCGGACACAAAATTTTTTTGGCAATTTTTTTGGAGTAAAAAAATCATTGAAAATGTTTTTATGAGAAATTTATTTTTTTTGAAAAGTTTTTGAGTTCCGAAAAAATGTTTTTAAATTTTCTAAGACACAAACATTTTGTGGAAAATTTAAATCCCTTATAAATGATTTTAGAAAAAAATGACAAATTTTTAATAATTTGCTAAGTCCCGAAAAAATTCTGAAGAATGCAATAAAAGCTCTTCTAATTGATAATGTATCCAATCTGATAAAATAATTTCTAATTTCACGTTTAAAATTCCAACAAATTTTACCAGATTTCATCCAATTATATAAAAATTTATCTAATTTTAACAGATAAGATATGATTTAATACAATTAGATAGACCCATTTTTGGGATCAAACTTAATCAAACTTGATACTATTTTATCAAAAATAATAGAATTTGATATAATCGTATAATATTCGATCCGCCAATTTTCGGATCAAAATTAATATGGATTTACATAAAAGCATATCTGTTCATATATTATTAAATATTGCGTCATATAACTTTTTTTTATTCGGGTTTGTCCCTAATTTCAAGATCTAAGTAGATCTTATCAGTTTTTGTGTCTTATCAGATCTCGGAAATGGGGACAAATCTCGGATATATTAGATCTGGACAGATACAATTGATATAATCAGATCTTAACAGATCACATCTTATCTAATCGATTTTTACACGGGTATTGATATCAGGAAAAAGAAGGTAAATAATGTCCTTTCAAAACTTTATCCTTCAATATCGTTTAAAATTGTTTAACAAAATTTGTTGATATAGTTTTGAAAGGACAACCTTTTTTCTAATTTGGAAACATAAAGAAAATGGAAAAATTTGAAGAAATTAGCAAAGATTTTCCACATTCATTTGCCATCAATAGTGACATTATAAGACAAGTAAAAATATTTAAAAAATATTTTTACAAAAATGTAATCCTCTAAAACTTTAAAGTCCTTTTAAAAGGAAACCGTATCAAGAAATACAAAACTGTAAATGCAGTTTTACTCCATTTGATCTCTGTAATCAGACGTATATCATCCAGTTCATATTTAATATTAACTGTCGAACGGTGTAATAGTATAAAAATATAAAACCATCATAATTTATATTTAGGTTTTTCTTGCTGTTGTTATATTTTTTTTTGTTATCTTTTAAAATACATTTCCTTAAAACAACAATTGACCTTGAAACTAGAATAATGATGTTCCTTAATAACTTTAGGGGCTAAAAGTTTTAGGCAGTTGTTTTGTTGTTTTCTTTTATTTTTGTAAAGAAAAATGAAAGGATCAACATTAACTTAAATTTATAATTAAGTATTTGGCTAAAGTTTTTCGTATCTAATAATGACTGCTTAAGTATTAAATATTAATCATATGTATTAAAAGGATTTACAAAAGTATAATAAGGATGAAAAGAAGTTTTTATTTTTCTTTTCGGTTTTAAATTGTTAAAATTGCAAAGTTTTCAAAGTCATGTTAAATGTATTTATATGGATTATGGGGCGTATGATTTTTATATAATTTTGTTTTAATATTAATCATACGTCATGTTGGTAGACATGTAAAATTTTAAAACAAATTTAAATTTAAGAAAATAAAAATTAATTTTATGTCCTTTTGTTGAGAACTTTTGAACACATAAAAGTTTTTTGTAAACATTTTTTACACTTACAAAAAAATATTTTGAGAAGGTTTCTTCTAGCTCGAGGTCATTATTTCGTTTACTAATTAAAACTATGATATTCTCATAAAATAATTTTTAAGAAATTTTTTTTTCTATTTGCAATTTATTAATGTTTTGCAAGACTTAGACACGTGTTTCGGAATTTGTCAGATTCCATTATCAATATTATTTAAGCTACCTTCAGACTATAATATTTGTAATAACATCTGTCAAAATTTTGTGTAAAATCTATGAAATAGTATGGTGAATAGTATGGTGTATCGTTTTTTATTTTATTTCGGCATCAGTTACGGTATTTGAGTGGAATCGGTTACAGTAATACCGATACTTAAACGTCAGTACCGGTACGTACCGGTATTATCGAAAAAATATAAAAAAAACATATAAAAACTTAAAAAAAACATATTTTTTTTTTTATTTTATTTTTATTTTATTAAGAATTACCACATAATTACAAATTATATACTAATTTTACCTAACCGAGAACTGGTAACAATGACCTTCGTCTCGTTGTAGCGAAACAGACCAAGGCCTCTGGTGGGAATCGAACCCACGACCCCCAGACTCATAGGCTAGCACGCTACCAACTAGCCTACTTTCGAATTTCGTTTCGTGATATCTACCTAACGATGATATCTGCTGATGGTGGAAAAAATTAAAAAAAAATTTTTGCAAGAGCATCTTCAGCTATCATAGTTGCTGATTTTCAAACACAAAAATTTTGTTTAACCATATTAGCCTCAAAAGTTGGAAGATGATGAGTATGTTAAGCAAAAAACATAAAAAAAAAATGTTTGCTCCAAAAATGCTGATCAGCATTATTCAAAAAAATCCTTGTGCATCCAACCCACATCGCGGATTAAATAAAAACCCCAAAAAAACTGTACTATACGAGTACAATGGCCGTATCAAAATTTTTTTTTGAGCTTTAAGGGGCCCAGCACATTTCTATTTGGAGTCAAAATGACTCCATAAAAATTTCGTGAAAATCAATAATTTCCTTATTTTCCCGCATCGCTGTTAAAGTATGCATTTTTTGAAGATTTTTATTTAATCCGCGATGTGGGTTTTTTATACCCTCCACTCTAGTGATAGAGGGTATAGATAAGTTTGTTATTCCGTTTGTAACACATCGAAATATTGGTCCAGTACCCCATAAAGTGTATATATTCATGATCCTCGATCGATTTTAAGTCGATCTAGCGACGTCCGTCCGTCTGTCTGTCTGTCTGCCTGTCTGTCTGCCTGTCTGTCCTTCCGTAGAAAACACGCTAACTTTTGAAAAACTTTACAGTGGCTACTGAAGTTTGGCACATATGTTGGTCATTTACTGCTTAGGTTGGTATTGCAATCCAGCCCAATCGGTCCATTGCTTCAAAAGTTTTACGAGATAAAAAACACGCTAACTTTCGAAAGAAAATAATGAGACTGCTAAAGCTTTGACGTTCCTCAGGTCTGTTTGGTATTCAATTTTAGCTCAATCGGTTCAGTGTTTTAAGTAGGGTTCAAAAGTTATAAGTAGGGATGTGATTTCCATGCAAATGCATGTTTTTTGTCGATAGTCTAAAACGATATCGACCAATTATCTTTCCGAATCAAGAAATTTACGTTAAAATGGCATCGATTTGTTTTTGCATATTTTTGCATATTTTGATGAAAATGCATATTATTGCATATTTTGCTTTTAAGTGCATATGTTGTGCTTATTTCCAACTCTTAAGTGCATATTTTTGCATGTTTTGGTATAAATTTTAAATCTTCATATTTAAGCCTGGCGTTATTTTTTGCTTTTAAGAAGTTTTTCGTATGAAAAAAAAAAAATTATTGGACACATTTTATTTTTTTAGTGCATATTTTTAGGTTTTTTAGTGCATATTTTGGATTTTTTAGCGCATATTTTCGATTTTTTAGTGCATGAAAATCTCATCCCTAGTTATAAGCAAAACCCTGAATTTCAGATTGGTTTCATCTAAAATGCCACGTGTTAAACAAGTTTTAAAAGCATTGGTGATAACCAGGGAAACCAAAAATATGCAGTATCATGTTTTTTCCTGTGCATTTTATTGATAAATGGTTATGGTATTTATCTGTTTCAGAAGTTTTTAAGAAAACTGGCATCGATTTGTTAGAGCATAGTTTTGCATATTTTAGCCTTAAGAGCATATTTTTGCATATTTTAGGTTTAAGAGCATATTTTAGCATAAGAGCATATTTTTAGTGCATATTTTTAGTTTTAAGAGCATTTTTTCACTTTTTAGAGCATTTTTTTACATTTTTAAATATTTTTTTTAAATTTTTAGAGCATTATTTTCCAATTTTTTTATAACAACATTTATTTTAAAATTTTTCATCCTACAAGGAGATTTTTTTTAGCAATTACGGAATAGTGACGATTTATTCCCCTTTGGCCTGTTCTTTCTTCATATCGGTATATGGAACTATGTTTTCTTTAGATCTGGGTATATTCAGAAACTTTGTAGAAAAAATTAAAGCAAATATTTTTATAGAACATATTTAACCCTCTAACTACCGCACATAACGGCATTTTGACCCTCTATTCTCTAACAAATTGTAAAAAACACCTAAAAAAAGGGGTCATAATTTTTTTAAGAGCATATTTTTATTGTTTTTAGAGCATATTTTCCGTTTTTAAGGGAATTTTTTAAACGCATAAAACGTGTTTTTTAAGAGCATATTTTTGGTTTCCTTGGTGATAACTTAACAATGCTTTTCAAACTTGGTTAGTTTTAAAGCAATGCTTTTTAAACTTGTTTAGTTTTAAAAGCATTGGTAACTAAAAAATTACACTCGAAAAAAATTTTACACTCGAAAAAAATTTTACACTCAAAAAAAAAAAAATTATATACATACGTACATGAGTACTAGGGTGTTCAGTCGATTAATTCTTGTTCGATTAATCGAACAATTTTAGACGAATAATTGTTCCATTAATTTAAAATTGCTCATTTCGATTAAAGGATTAATCGAAGAATTTATGCCGACTAATCGCATAATAATAATATATGGTTTTTCTGGAAATATATATAATTTTTTTAAAGTTTTAAGTCCAATAAACAAACCAAATGTACGTTACCGTTGGAATTAAAAAACACAGTCATGTTTACTTAAGTGGTCCTTATTTTAAATTTGTTTTCGGATTTTCGCTGCTCCTGAAGCTTGGATTTGTTAAACGACCTAAATAAGTACCTGATCAAATTTTAGGCCAAATAGGTTTCAAGTTTTGGGCAAAAACAAACTAATTTATAAAAAAATAAAATTTCAAATTTAAGATTTTCCCAAATCAGATAATAAATATATATTTTTTTTTGTTATTGGTAATCCAAAAAATTTGTCAAAAAAATTATTTTTGAATTCTACACATTTTACAAATCTTCAACATCATTTTTTTTAAAAATTTTCTCAAACAAATTAGCAGAAAGCTTACATTTTGATACATTTTGAAATGATTTTAATTTTGTTTTTTGTTGTTAATAAAATGTGAAAATACTTGTAATTAATATTGTTGATTTACTCAACCCAGCAAAAATAAATCGAGATTTTGGCGACACAGCATCTTTTTATAGCATACCGAAGCGGATCCAAAGAGCGCTCTTGAGGATGCAGTAAAAGTAAGGGGAACAAATTTAAATTTTTTCTTAAGATTTTTTATATAAAACTTATAATATAAATTATTTTTCAATAAAAATTTACACTTGCTTTCCTTTTTAATAGATTAACCACTTTTTGAATGAAAAACCTTGAGTTTTGGACAAAGACATATGATTTGACTGCATAATTATTGCGCAAATATCGGCGCTGCAAAAAGTGCTTCAATTATAACACCTTTAACACATTTTGAATGATGATAATAAATAGGCCAGATTTTAAAATATTTTTTAGTATTTAAAAAAAACTTTGAGTACCTACACCATTTCCACTTTAATTTCAGAAAATAAATATTATATTACAAAAAATGTCCAATCATATTTAAAAAATTCCAATTTTATTTAAAAAATGTCCAATTATATTTTGAAAATTTCCAATTGTAATTCGGAAATTTCCATTTATAACCAAAAAATGTTCAATTTCATTTCAAAAATTTTCAATTATATTTCATAAATTCCCATTTATAATTCAAAAATTTTCGATTATATTTTAAGATTTTCCAACTGTATTTCAGATATAGTCCATTGTATTTCAGATTTTCCAATTGTTTTTCAGAAATACTTCTGAAATACTTCTTTATTCTGCTTTAATCAGCTCTAAAAAGGTACTTGAATTCACTGCATCTTTATAGCGCTTTTATCAGCGCTCTAAATAGACGTAATTTCAGAGCATCTTAAGAGCGCTTTTTCGGTGTATCCAACTAGCGCTCTAAAGTGTAACATCGCCTTAGAGAATCATGCATGAATTCAGCAGGTTTGGATGCGCTCCTTGACTCAAGTTTCCTTTCCAAAAGCTGCTGCCAGTTCAGCAAAACTTCTGCTGGGTAAGTACCAATTTTTTCTAAAATTGTCGAAAAAAAATCTTGTTATTTAGAAAATTTCTGAATTTGTAATTATTCGATTAATCGAACAATTTTAAAATTTTATTCGTTTAATCGAATAATTTAAGAATTGAGAATATCGATTAATCGTTTAATCGAACAATTAAAAAACCCGATGAATTGAACACCCTTATAATTACGCATTCACTCAGAAATATTTTTACAGTAAAAAAAGCATTACACACGAACAAAATTTTACACTCAAAAAAATAAAAAAAATATTATTTTTTTTTAATGACAAAAAAGAGTTTTATCCTCAAAATAAAATATTTTTAATCAAAATTGTTATTTTTTTCAAGTTAAAAAATGTACTATCCTTTAAAAATGGCATTGTGGAGGGTATTTATAGATTCGGCAAAGTCGAATTTAACTTTTCTACTTGTTTTAACTTCATATTCCATGTGTTTGTTTTAAACACAATCATAAAAAGTCTCAAAATTTAAAATTATTTCTCAAATTTGAGACCATCTGGGTAGCAGGTCTTTATTTTTTTTTGAAATTTTAAAACAAAATTTGAATTTTTTTATGATTGCTTACAACAATCACATGGAAAAAATTAATTGAGTTATGACTATTTTCTATAAATCGGCCCCCAAGTAAAATATTGAGAAAGAAATTTTGACATTTTTTTTTTGTAATTCTCGAACGTTTAAAAAATCCCACATTTTTTGCAAATTTTAAATAGTGATGTTTCGAAAACCGATTGACCGATTTTAATTTTGTTTTTTGATATTCAAAAATACAAAATATTGATCACCGGATTGTTAGTTAAACCCGATTGACCTTAAATCTGTACCACATAAGTGCTAGGTTTAGTAGAATTAAAATTTGCCCGGACATTTAAAATCGGGAGAAAATTTTTTTCGCATACAAAAAAAGCCGCTCAAATGGAGGGTCGTTATTTATGAAATCGTGCGTTTTATGAGTCTTTGCCTGACTCTAGTTAGCTATCTTTCAAACCAATCACATATAAAGTTCCTGTTTAACTCAATAAATTCGTATTCATACATTTCTTATCTATTTTTAAATGTTTTTCTAAGACAAAACTATTTTCTATTGTTAGGATACTAAAATGCATTTCAATGTACATTGTCTTCACATTATTGTTATGCAGAGCCTTTTATAATTTATTTGTAATAAATCATGATTTTTTATCTAACAGGCTTAATTATCAATAACCACATTTTAGCACAGTAACACCACTACAAACAAACATATATTATTATTATTTATAATGTGCTCCAATTCCCCAGGATAACAATGTTTTAATACCTCTAAACCTTGACTACAATCAGATCAGAACATTGTTATTTTCTGCAATTTTTTTTTATTTTCTATTTTTTTTACAAACAAACACATTCGTGATGGCATCATTTTCTAACAAATGAGTTCATTTAAGATATTTCTACTGTGCCATGGTATAGAAAAATAGAAAAAAAAAAAACAAATCATTCAATGATAATATATTGTAGAAAAGGAAAAAAACACTATTTCAAATTTTATTTAAAGACTTTTTCTTCAGAAATCAGGAATTTTCGTTAGGAAAAAGAAAAATCTATCAGGATCTGAGACTTTTTCTATTAGAAAAATTTCTTAGAATCTGAGACTTTTTCTATAAGAAAAATGTTTCTATAAGAAAAATCTCAGAATCTGAGACTTTTTCTATAAGAAAAATGTCTCAGAATCTGAGACTTTTTCTATAAGAAAAATGTCTCAGAATCTGAGACTTTTTCTATAAGAAAAATGTCTCAGAATCTGAGACTTTTTCTATAAGAAAAATGTCTCAGAATCTGAGACTTTTTCTATAAGAAAAATGTCTCAGAATCTGAGACTTTTTCTATAAGAAAAATGTCTAAGAATCTGAGACTTTTTCTATAAGAAAAATGTCTCAGAATCTGAGACTTTTTCTATAAGAAAAATGTCTCAGAATCTGAGACTTTTTCTATAAGAAAAATGTCTCAGAATCTAAGACTTTTTCTATAAGAAAAATGTCTCAGAATCTGAGACTTTTTCTATAAGAAAAATGTCTCAGAATCTGAGACTTTTTCTATAAGAAAAATGTCTCAGAATCTGAGACTTTTTCTATAAGAAAAATGTCTCAGAATCTGAGACTTTTTCTATAAGAAAAATGTCTCAGAATCTGAGACTTTTTCTATAAGAAAAATGTCTCAGAATCTGAGACTTTTTCTATAAGAAAAATGTCTCAGAATCTGAGACTTTTTCTATAAGAAAAATGTCTCAGAATCTGAGACTTTTTCTATAAGAAAAATGTCTCAGAATCTGAGACTTTTTCTATAAGAAAAATGTCTCAGAATCTGAGAATTTTTCTATAAGAAAAATGTCTCAGAATCTGAGACTTTTTCTTTAAGAAAAATGTCTCAGAATCTGAGACTTTTTCTATAGGAAAAATTTCTCAGAATCTCAGATTTTTTCTGTTGAAAAATTGTCTTAGAATCTAAGACTTTTTCTATATTTTATATTTTTAAATTACAAATGGTGTTAAAAATACTAGTACTAGGACATGAACCTGTACTCGCTAAATATTATTTGGTTTATCATGACTGAACAAAGTATGAACATACAAAGGCATGCACTTGCAGTCATGCAACAAAAAACACAAAGGAATAAAATAACTCGAAGGAACAAAAAAAGAATGAAAGGATTTTTTTTTTTAGATTTAGAACAAAAGTATGGTATAATTTTACAATAACGCAAATCGTAACTTACAATGGATATACTCGTACATACCTTTGAACAATACAGTAGGCAGAAAATTAAAATTTACACAAATTAAAGAAACACTGTAAGCTTTTTTACAAATTTAGGTACATTTTTAACGTAATACTACTGGCTTTTTAGTGCAAAATTACATAAATTTGCGTGGGAATGTTTTTCAGACATTTCACTACGTTCAATATAGCTAAAAACACAAAATGTGTAATATTACACATTTATGTGTAAAATTACATACTTAGGTTTTTTACCGTTCCCAGTCGTTATGGGACCATCTAAAACACAAAATGTGTAATATTAAACATTTTATGTGTAAAATTACATACTTTGGTTATAAACCGTTCCCTATCATTATGGAACCACTTTTACTAAAAATTTATTTAAGTGTAGTAACAAGCCTCTAAATCAGTCAAATTGTTTCATCCATCTTCTGGTATTCCAAAAATTATTTGAAAAATCTCTCCCTGCCTAACAACATCTTGTATGTGGTTCTAAACTAAAAAAAAAAATAATAATGGTAAAAAGTGAAAAAAAACAATGTGTTGAAATATTGAGTTAAACAGCAAAAAAAAAAAAAAATATCGTGAAAAGTATGAAAAGCGAAATGAGTCAAAAGGGAATAATAATTCAAACTGGAAATGGAAACTGAAATCAAAGATATTTTAGTTTGTAAATGTGTGTTTGTTTGTAAGTTTGTTTATAAAAAATAATGATTTCTGTTTGTTTTCAAGATGATTATGAATTAAATGGAGTTTTAGGATTTTTTTAGGATTTCTTTTTAAAATTTTATGGAAACCTTTTTTTTATAAACTCCAGCAAAAAGTAAAAGAAGTAACGATTGACTAATGTATGTTTAGGGAATACTTAAAATAAAGCAAGATAGTTATTAAAATATTACCTCGATATTTATGATATGAAAATGGAAGGAAATATAAATTTTTGAAATGAAGTATATTATGTGGGTTGAAATTTTTAGTTTACAGATTTTTTTTAAAAAATGGGGCTGTTACACCATCCGACAAAAATGAAAAAAGTCGTTGAACACGAACTGGATAACATACGTTTTGAACTAGAGACTAAATGTAGTAAAACTGCATTTACAGTTTTTCATTTCGTGATCCTGTTGCCTTTTAAAAGGACTTCAAAGTTTTAGAGGATTAAATTTTATAAACTATTTTTGTAATATTTGTACTTGTCCTTGAATGCCACTAGTGATAGCAATTGAAAGAGGAGGATCTCCCCTAAGTTTCCTATTTTATTATTTTTACATATCAGGAAAAAGGAGGTAAGTTTCGTTCTTTCAAAACTTTATCCTTCAATATCATTAAAAATTTTCAACAAACTATTTTGATAAAGTTTTGAAAGGACTTTATTCACATCCTTTTATCCGGATATTGCAAAATAAAAAAATAGAAAAATTAGGGGAGTTTCTCCTCTTTCATTTGCCATCACTAGTGGTATCATAGGACAAGTACAAATATTTCAGAAATATTTTACAAAATGTATCCTTTAAAACTTTGAAGTCCTTTTAAAAGGAAACAGGATCACAAAATGAAAAACCGTAAATGCAGTTTTAATCTATTTGATCTCTTCTTTTAGACGTGTATCATCCGATTCATGTTTAATATTAGCAGTCGGACATTGTTATGTTTCTGAATTTTCATAAGTATGTATATTTCTTTCGAACTCTAAGAATTTTTAAAAATTTTTTGCTATTTTTTTGTATTTTTGCAGACTTCTTCTAAATTAAACTTAAAACTTCTGTAGTTTTAAAATTTTATCCTTATAATCCTAAACTTTTCGGATTTTTTCTGATTTCTTTCGATTTTTACAAAATTTTTCTCAATTTTCGAACACTTTTTTTCACATTTTGAGACATATTTTTTACACAAAGTCTAAAATTTTTAGACATTTTATTTAAAGGAAAATTATTAGATTTTCTACAGATGTTACCGGAAAAAAAGATACTGAAATAGTTTTTCAATTGAAAAGGTCTCAGATTTAAAGATATTTTTCCTACAGACAACATCTCAGACTCTTTGATATTTTTCACATAAAAAAGTCTCAGATTCTAAGGCATTTTTCCTGTAGAAAAATCCTTAGAAACTAAGGAATTTTTGCTAATGCCTCAGATTCTGAGACAGTTTTTCTATAGAAAAACTGTCTCAGAATCTGAGACTTTTTCTATAGAAAAACTGTCTCAGAATCTGAGACTTTTTCTATAGAAAAACTGTCTCAGAATCTGAGACTTTTTCTATAGAAAAACTGTCTCAGAATCTGAGACTTTTTCTATAGAAAAACTGTCTCAGAATCTGAGACTTTTTCTATAGGAAAAATGTCTCAGAATCTGAGACTTTTTCTATAGGAAAAATGTCTCAGAATCTGAGACTTTTTCTATAGGAAAAATGTCTCAGAATCTGAGACTTTTTCTATAGGAAAAATGTCTCAGAATCTGAGACTTTTTCTATAGAAAAACTGTCTCAGAATCTGAGACTTTTTCTATAGAAAAACTGTCTCAGAATCTGAGACTTTTTCTATAGAAAAACTGTCTCAGAATCTGAGACTTTTTCTATAGAAAAACTGTCTCAGAATCTGAGACTTTTTCTATAGAAAAACTGTCTCAGAATCTGAGACTTTTTCTATAGAAAAACTGTCTCAGAATCTGAGACTTTTTCTATAGAAAAACTGTCTCAGAATCTGAGACTTTTTCTATAGAAAAACTGTCTCAGAATCTGAGACTTTTTCTATAGAAAAACTGTCTCAGAATCTGAGACTTTTTCTATAGAAAAACTGTCTCAGAATCTGAGACTTTTTCTATAGAAAAACTGTCTCAGAATCTGAGACTTTTTCTATAGAAAAACTGTCTCAGAATCTGAGACTTTTTCTATAGAAAAACTGTCTCAGAATCTGAGACTTTTTCTATAGAAAAACTGTCTCAGAATCTGAGACTTTTTCTATAGAAAAACTGTCTCAGAATCTGAGACTTTTTCTATAGAAAAACTGTCTCAGAATCTGAGACTTTTTCTATAGAAAAACTGTCTCAGAATCTGAGACTTTTTCTATAGAAAAACTGTCTCAGAATCTGAGACTTTTTCTATAGAAAAACTGTCTCAGAATCTGAGACTTTTTCTATAGAAAAACTGTCTCAGAATCTGAGACTTTTTGCTAATGCCTCAGATTCTGAGACAGTTTTTCTATAGAAAAAGTCTCAGATTCTGAGACAGTTTTTCTATAGAAAAAGTCTCAGATTCTGAGACAGTTTTTCTATAGAAAAAGTCTCAGATTCTGAGACAGTTTTTCTATAGAAAAAGTCTCAGATTCTGAGACAGTTTTTCTATAGAAAAAGTCTCAGATTCTGAGACAGTTTTTCTATAGAAAAAGTCTCAGATTCTGAGACAGTTTTTCTATAGAAAAAGTCTCAGATTCTGATACAGTTTTTCTATAGAAAAAGTCTCAGATTCTGAGACAGTTTTTCTATAGAAAAAGTCTCAGATTCTGAGACAGTTTTTCTATAGAAAAAGTCTCCGATTCTGAGACAGTTTTTCTATAGAAAAAGTCTCAGATTCTGAGACAGTTTTTCTATAGAAAAAGTCTCAGATTCTGAGACAGTTTTTCTATAGAAAAAGTCTCAGATTCTGAGACAGTTTTTCTATAGAAAAAGTCTCAGATTCTGAGACAGTTTTTCTATAGAAAAAGTCTCAGATTCTGAGACAGTTTTTCTATAGAAAAAGTCTCAGATTCTGAGACAGTTTTTTAAAGAAAAAGTCTCAGATTCTCAGACAGTTTTTCTATAGAAAATGTCTCAGATTCGACATTTTTCCTATAGAAAAAGTCTCAGATTCTGAGACATTTTTCCTATAGAAAAAGTCTCAGATCCTGAAACATTTTTCCTATAGAAAAAGTCTCAGATTCTGAGACAGTTTTTCTATAGAAAAAGTCTCAGACTCTGAGACAGTTTTTCTATAGAAAAAGTCTCAGATTCTGAGACAGTTTTTCTATAGAAAAAGTCTCAGATTCTGAGACAGTTTTTCTATAGAAAAAGTCTCAGATTCTGAGACAGTTTTTCTATAGAAAAAGTCTCAGATTCTGAGACAGTTTTTCTATAGAAAAAGTCTCAGATTCTGAGACAGTTTTTCTATAGAAAAAGTCTCAGATTCTGAGACAGTTTTTCTATAGAAAAAGTCTCAGATTCTGAGACAGTTTTTCTATAGAAAAAGTCTCAGATTCTGAGACATTTTTTCTATAGAAAAAGTCTCAGATTCTTAGACAATTTTCCCAGGTTTTGAGACAATTTTCCCATGGAAAAAGTCTCAGGTTCTGAGACATTTTTCCTATAGAAAAAGTCTAAAATTCTAAAACATTTTTTCTATAGAGACTTCTGAGACTTTTTTTCATAGAAAACATTTTATTTAAAAAAATTTCAAATTCTGAAATATTTTTAATTTTGAAAAATTCTCAGATCCCGAATTATTTTTCTTTAAGAAAAGTTCTTATATTCTGAAATATTTGTTTATAATTTTGTGTAATATCACCATTATCTTTTATCGTTGTTAAAAATTTAATGGAGCGTATGATTATTATTTAATTTCAATTAAATAACACTCATACGCTTCCAAAGCATTTAAATATTTTATAGCGGGAAAATATCAATTTGAATTTAAGCTAATCAAATAAAATGAAAATATATAAAAACCCAATTATGTTTTTCGATACAAAATAAAAAAAAAACAAAAAAAAAAAAAAAACCAACCCTACTTAAAGTAAATATTTGTAAACAATATTCCTGTGTTCTACTGACTCGGTTATTACCATATTAAAAACTGATACATATTGTAATGTACATTTTATATACAATCAAATTACATGAATGTATATTACATATTTGATAAACCTTAAATTATATTACAAAACAATATTTGCAAATAATGCTTTTGTGTGCTTACAAACAGTGCCGAAAAAAAGTATTCAAACAGAGCTATAAAAGATGCAATGTGTTAAAGACAAATTTGAATATATCAAACCTTTTTTTATCAAATGAGATTTTTCTAAACAGTGTTTTGTAGGTAATTTATTAAGCTTTAGTTTAAGCTTTATAGCGTCTAGATTGAGTTAATAATAAATGTACTACGAGGGTAGAACTGGAAAATAAATTATTATTAGAAATTTTTTTTAAAATTTGTTTTAAAATATTTTTAAACCGATTTTTTACAAGTCCATACATAATATATTTAAGAAATATTCAAAAAATTATAAACAGATATTAACTAATTTTGTTAACGACCCAAACAAAATTTAAAATTTTTTAAATACAGTAGAAGAAATCAAGATTTTATGATCTCCAATACTTTTGACCACCATATTTTTTTTGGAAACAAAGAAAAGATTAGTAAAAAGGTAGTAAATAGATAGTTAATAGTTAGTAAATAGATAGTTAATAGATAGTAAATAGATAGTTAATAAATATGAAAATAATTTAACTTTTTCTTTGTTACAAAAATGGTGGGCAAAGAATTGGTGGTAGAAAATGTGGATTTCCTTACTTTTTAAAGAAATTGGTTGATAACTGAATAGAAATTTTTTAACAATTTTTTCTGTTCGAACTTGTTAGAAATCGAATATTTTTAAAAATTTTATAAAACAGGTCTATTAAAAATTTCATTTTCCAATATGACCCTCGTAGCACATTTATTTCTAATTCAATCTGGATGCTATAAAGCTTAAATGAAAGCTTTATAAATTACCTGCAAAACACTGTTCAAAAAAATATTAGTTTCATTAAAAAAGTTGGGTAGTTTTTAATTTGTCTTTAATAAACTGCATCTACTATAGCTCTGTGTGAACACTTTTTCCGTCACTGTATATGGGGCATTCCATGTGAAATCGGACACTTTGAAAAACTTTTTTTTTAGATTTTCCCAATTTGTTTACAGTTTTTAGTACCCTTCGAAAACTCCTTCGTGGTAAATTTTCAGATTTTTTTGATGACCCGTTCAAAAGATATCGAATTTTTAAAAATAGGTAGTTTGTTCCTTTACTCAAATTTCTTTTAATCATAACTTCTTCAATAATGGTCCAAATTTCAATTTTTTTTTTTCAAAATTTTTGTTTTTTTACGTACTTTTTAAAAAAAAATCCCAAAAAAATCTTAAAAGCGCTCTAGTATGCGATTTTTAAGTTTCAAAATTTAAATCTCATTTTTGAAAATGTTTGTACTCTTCGATTTTTTTGAAATTTTTTTGTGTAAAACTTCTATCAATTCTACAAATTTTTTGCCCATGAGGATCGTGGGATAACGATTATTACTATTTTTTAAAATTTTTTGAAAAAATTTTATTGCAATTTTCCAATCTTAAAATCATTTTTTCTACTGCTCCAATGGTGCGTCATAGAGGGGTCCTTTATAAGACCGACCCCCATTAATTTTTACGTCTTAACATTTCTTTGGAACAAACTAATACCCTATCTCCAATTTCTAAGGGGGCTCCCACACAAAACGACATTTTTTAAAATTTGTTCCAACCGCTCTAACTGCCCTAATAGTGCCCTTAGAGCAACAAAATGTATGACCGACCCACAATATTTTTTTAGTCCAAACATTTTTTCTGAACACACCTACCCTCTATCTTTAACTGTTAAGGTGGTCCCCATACAATTTTTTTTATTTTTTGTAAATTTGTTATATTTCATCAGCTTCTACCGGCCCAATGGTGCGTCCGAGAGGGGTCATTAGGGAGACCGACCCCCACTTATTTTTACCCTACAACATTTTTTCAAAACATACCTACGCCCTATCTCCACTCCCTAAGTAGGCTCCCATACAAAATTACATTTTTATAAAATTTGCTCCAACTGTTTTTGTATGGGAGCCTACTTAGGGAGTGGAGATAGGGCGTAGGTATGTTTTAAAAAAATGTTGGAGGGTAAAAATAAATGGGGGTCGGTCTCACTAATGACCCCTCTCAGACGCACCATTGGACCGGTAGAAGCTGATTAAATAAAACAAATTTACAAAAAATAAAAAAAATTGTATGGGGACCGCCTTAACAATTAGAGATAGAGGGTAGGTGTGTTCAGAGAAAATGTTTGGACTAAAAAAATATTGTGAGTCGGTAATACATTTTGTTGCTCTAAGGGCATTATTACGGCAGTTAGAGCGGTTGGAGCAAATTTTATAAAATGTCGTTTTGTGTGGGAGCCCCCTTAGAAATTGGAGATAGGTTATTAGTTTGTTCCAAAGAAATGTTAAGACGTAAAAATTAATGGGGGTCGGTCTTATAAAGGACCCCTCTATGACGCACCATTGGAGCAGTAGAAATGATTTTAAGATTGAAAAATTGCAATAAAATTTTTTCAAAAAATTTTAAAAAATAGTAATAATCGTTATCCCACGATCCTCCTGGGCAAAAAATTTGTAGAATTGATAGAAGTTTTACACAAAAAAATTTCAAAAAAATCGAAGAGTACAAACATTTTCAAAAATGAGATTTAAATTTTGAAACTTAAAAATCGCATACTTGAGCGCTTTTAAGAATTTTTTGGGATTTTTTTTTAAAAAGTACGTAAAAAAACAAAAATTTTGAAAAAAAAAATTTGAAATTTGGACCATTATTGAAGAAGTTATGATTAAAAGAAATTTGAGTAAAGGAACAAACTACCTATTTTTAAAAATTCGATATCTTTTGAACGGGTCATCAAAAAAATCTGAAAATTTACCACGAAGGAGTTTTCGAAGGGTACTAAAAACTGTAAACAAATTGGGAAAATCTAAAAAAAAAGTTTTTCAAAGTGTCCGATTTCACATGGAATGCCCCATATATATATATATTAGAGTGTCCCTTATTTTGGAAATGTTGGAAATCTTGAGACGGTACCCGCTCATTTTTTTCCTTTTGACTTAAAAATAACTCAGGAAAAATTTTACGCCCCTAGGACCACGCCTTCCCTACGCGACGGGGCCTTAAAGAGCGGGGCCTAAAAAATAATTTTTCCATACAAACCAAAAAAATTTTTTTTTTATTTTTAATTTTTTTGTTATTAATTATTATATTACTTGGTTTGCTTATTCACGACAAAAAATTTGATTTTGGAGGGATAAGTCTTTCAGCGCTAAAAAATTTTTCGCAAAAAAAAAATTTGGGCGGCCGGGGTCCTACAGTAAAAAATTTTTAAAAAATATTTTTTTTTAGTTTTGACCAGCAACGGTTTTAGTTGCTATGTTGCTTTAAATGATATATATTCCAAAAAAAAAATTATTCATATCTGTGACATCTTTATCTTTTTCGAAAAAAAAAATTTTGAGCCGTAGGAATCCTACGGTAAAAAATTTTTAAAAAATATTTTTTTTTAGTTTTGAAAAGCAATGGTTTTAGTTTTTATGTTGTTTTTAATGATATATATTCCAAAAAAAATATTATTCATATTTGTGACATTTTTATCGTGTATCGAAAAAAATCATCAATGCATTTTTTACCCTTTTTTAGAACACGATTAAGATGTCACAGATACAAAAAATATTTTTTTATGAATATATATCATTTAAAGCAACATAGCAGCTAAAACCGTTGCTGGTCAAAACTAAAAAAAAATATTTTTTAAAAATTTTTTACTGTAGGACCCCGGCGGCTCAAAATTTTTTTTTGCGAAAAATTTTTTAGCGCTGAAAGACTTATCCCACCAAAATCAAATTTTTTGTCGTGAATAAGCAAACCAAGTAATATAATAAATAATAACAAAAAAATTAAAAATCAAAAAAAAAATTTTTTGGTTTGTATGGAAAAATGATTTTTTAGGCCCCGCTCTTTAAGGGCCCGTCGCGTAGGGAAGGCGTGGTCCTAGGGGCGTAAAATTTTTCCTGAGTTATTTTTAAGTCAAAAGGAAAAAAATGAGCGGGTACCGTCTCAAGATTTCCAACATTTCCAAAATAAGGGACACTCTAATATATATGTATATCGGCCATTCCATGAGAGACCGCCCAAAATTTGACCGACGGTCATTAGATTTTCCTAATATTTTGCAGAGAAATACTCTATGGGCCCATATTAAGATTTCACTTTTGAGTTCGCCAAAATTCTAAAAACTCGCGATTTTATTCGATTTTTTAATTTTCAAAAAACCAAAAAATCTGTCAAAAGTGTCTCACTTTAAAAATCCATATCTTTAGTAATTCTTAATGGATCTGAATTCTGAAAAACGTGTTGGGATAAGACTATCGTTCACTTTAACAGAAAATTTACAACAACATATTTTTCGCAAAACAAGCTGCATTTTTCCGCAGTTGCATTTTTTAAATGCATTTTTCGCTGATTTGAGTATCATCCGATTTATTTTTTGTTAGCATTTTTGGAAAATTTAGAATTTTTACTTTAAATTGGCATCCTCAAATCTCTGGGACGCGCACTTTTATTATGTTAATTTTATTTTTTAAGAAACTTCTTCCAACATTTTTCTTTATTAAAGGGAAAAAATTTCAAATATTAAGTTTTAAACTTTTTTTTATTAGGTGGCAATCGTATATATAACTTTAATGAGACATATATTCTGTTGTACCGATTATATCTGAATGATTTAAAAAGCATTTTAATGTTATAATTATTTTATTTCATAAAAAGAAGTAAAATATTTTTTTAATTGAATAAAAATGAATTTTGTTATTCATTGCAATCTACTTTGAGAACTGCATTTCATTTTTCCGCAGTTGCATTTTTTAAATGCATTTTCGCCGATTTGAGTACCATCCGATTTTTTTTAGCATTTTTAGAAAATAAGAATTTTATCTTTAACCCATTTCTTACCAGCGCGCTGCAGCGCACAGTGGATCCTATAGAAAAAACACCCGGTCATTTTTTTTTCGCTGTAGTTTTTTTTTATAAAAAAGCTCTTTTTATATGTTTTATGGGGCTTTGACTCCGAATTTAACAAAAACAAAAAAAAAAAAAATTAAAAAAAATCAAAAATGGCGATTTTTTATTTTTGCAATTTTGCAACATTCGCGTTCATTAAAGGCATACACTCAAAAAAAAAGTGAACTAAAATCTGGGAAAATTAACTCAATTTTGAGAAAAAGAGGGAATGATTTGGCTCCAAAGATTTTTTTTCTTGGTTTAAGTTCATAATTTTCCCAAAAATAAGGAAATCAAAGTTACTTAATTTTAAGCCAATTTTAACTAGAAAATGAGAAAAATTATACTTCACATTTTAAAAATAGATTGGATCTAGACCCTAGACCCATGGGTTCGGACCCCATTTAACTCGAGACCCCGTTGGGTCCTTTATGGGTCCCTATAGATTTTGAACCAAAACTTGTGTCCGTTTCGCTCTAACTTGCTTAGTTTTTGAGATACGGTAATAAGGGGTCTGAAAGGGTCTTGAGAATCTTAAAAACTGGATATCTCAAAAACTATTAATCGGAGGGCTTTCGGGTATTTTGCGGAAGTGTTCTACGAGTCAAGAGCTACAAAAACGCCGTTGGACCTTTTCTCGTGTTGGCAATATTTACCGAGATATGTCCATATATAAAATCTCGGGAATTTCAAATTTTAGATCTAAATTTAGGGTCTTGAGACCCCGACAGATATGCAGAGCTAGGCTATTCCATACTTTTCTTTGTTGTCTTTCTTTTGAAAATTTCGTCCGTTTCGCTCTATCTCGCTTAGTTTTCGAGATATCGCCATTTTGAATTTTTAACTAAATTTTAAGAAGTTATTTACTAAATTTTCAGAAGTTATTAACTAAATTCTAAGAAATACACTTCCTCAATTCAAAGAAGAGAAAAACGATGATGTTTTTTTTAGTAAATTTTAACTAAACTTGAAATAAATTGTTTTTTAAGAAATATGTCTTAAAAATAAATTTACATTTCTTAGATTTGTGGAAAATTTCTTTGGCAGTAAGAATTTTTTTCGTAATATTTAAAAATTCCATTTAAAGAAAAGTTTGAACTACTTATAAGTAAATGAACTAAATTTTTTTCCTCATAGTTAGGAAAATTTCTCATTTTTTAGTTAAATTTAAGGAAAATTCGAGATAAATTTTCAAAGACATTTTTTCCTTAATTTTAGTTATGTCTTTTTTTTCAGTGTACCATTATAATTTTCTTTAAGAACTGCTTCAAATCCAAAAGTTAAACTAAAAAAAATAAAATTGGTCCAAATATGTAAAAAACGCTACACTGAAAAAAAACAAAATTTTAGGTTAGGATAAAAAATTGCCAAAGTTCTTTAAAAAAAGTATGAACAGAAAACTAAAGGTGCTTACGTCCTCTTAAATTTCCATATATGTTTTATAGTCATTTTCTTACAACCCGCCGAAATATTTGACGCCCGAGTAAAAAGAATTATATATAGGTGTATATAATTTTATCCAATCATATAAAATAATGTATGATTACATATAAGTTAACAGATTTTCTTAATTTTTATAAGGAGTTATATGTAATTACATATTATTTGATGATGATTCAGATATAAATAAATATGGTTAATGTAATTATATAAAATTATATAAGACACAATTATCTAAACTTCATTTTATATAAAAATATATATTACGTCACCTTTAATTATATAAAATTATATATTAAACTAAACTTAAATTTTTTCAAGAGCATTTAATATATAATTATATATTCCTTAAGTGATGTCATATATAACCTTATATTCTTTTAAAATTATTTTTTTTACAGTTTGAAATTGTTCAAAAATTTTTTACAGTTTGAAAATTTTCTAAGTTTTTTTTACAGTTTAAAAATTTTACAAGTGATTTTACAGTTTGATAAACTACATCTTCTGGTTCGAAGCGTACACAAATTTTATTTGGTGTATGTATCGTTGACCTGTGATGTATGTTATTTCAACCAAAAAAAGATTCACCATAACCCGATAAAATTTTATACAATTAGATATAATTGGATCTTATTGTATCCAATCATATATAATTTTATGCCATTGGATAGAGACAAATTTCGGACAAAATTGTATCAAACTATATACAAATGAATAAAATCAGATATTAATAAATTCAATTTAATGCAATTCTATCCACCATTTTTGGGATAAAATTATATCTAATTGTATTCGAGGACATATCAAACGTTATATAATTTTATGTGACGCCATATAAAATTTTTTACTCGGGCGGTGAAAATTTTAGAGTTTTATTTTTCAGTGTATTATTTGCTGAATTTGGAAATAGTGTTAAGTTTTTAGACCAATGGGAACCATAATCTACCTGGCAATCGAGCCACCCATATTAGCATACAATGTTTGCTGGGTTAATTGATGTTTAAGTTCTTTTTATGAAATAAAATAATCATAACAATAAAATACTTTTTAAATCATTCAGATATAATCACTATAACAGAATTTATGTCTCATTAAAGTTATTTATTCGATTGTTACATAATAAAAAAAAGTTTAAAACTTAATGTTTGAAATTTTTTCCCTTTAATAAAGAAAAATTTTGGAAGAAGTTTCTTAAAAAATAAAATCAACATAATAAAAGTGCGCGTCCCAGAGATTTGAGGATGCCAATTTAAAGTAAAAATTCTAAATTTTCCAAAAATGCTAACAAAAAATAAATCGGATGATACTCAAATCAGCGAAAAATGCATTTGAAAAATGCAGCTGCGGAAAAATGCAGCTTATTTTGCGAAAAATATGTTTTTGTAATTTTTTTCTTAAACTGAACGATAGTCTTATCCCAACACGTTTTTCAGCATTCAGATCCATTAAAAATTACTAAAGATATGGATTTTTAAAGTGAGACACTTTTGACAGATTTTTTGGTTTTTCGAAAATTAAAAAATCGAATAAAATCGCGAGTTTTTTGAATTTTGGCGAACTCAAAAGTGAAATCTTTATATGGGCCCATTGAGTATTTCTCTGCAAAATATTAGCAAAATTTAAAGACCGTCGGTCAAAAAGTCGACATGTTTGGGCGGTCTCTCATGGAATGGCCGATATATATAAAAATATTGTCTGTATATAAAGTATAGTATTATGTACAAAACATGTTGAAATGAATTTTAATTCATGTTTGTTTTTTTTACAAACAATTTAACAAAATTACAAAAAAAAAGCAAATAAAAAAAATTCTGAATCTAAAACCCATTTAATGGTATTTTCTAATGTTGTTATTCATAGGAATAATGATAGTAAAAGTTACAATAACAGCTCAGCAACAAAAACAAAAAAACAACAGCAGCAGCAACTGAACTCTAAAAAAAAAACCTATAATGACGGTAACAAATACATGAACAAGTACAAAAACATACTAACAAACAATTATACTCATACTTATAGAAAATCTTTTTATAAGAGAATATACAGTGGATAACACCAAAAACCGGGTAATTCTTTATTCCTTTTTCTCTAAGAAAAATATCTCAGAATCTGAGACTTTTTCTATAAGAAAAATATCTCAGAATCCGAGACTTTTTCTATAAGAAAAATGTCTCAGAATCTAAGACTTTTTCTATAAGAAAAATATCTCAGAATCTGAGACTTTTTCTATAAGAAAAATGTCTCAGAATCTGAAACTTTTTCTATAAGAAAAATGTCTCAGAATCTGAGACTTTTTCTATAAGAAAAATGTCTCAGAATCTGAGACTTTTTCTATAAGAAAAATGTCTCAGAATCTGAGACTTTTTCTATAAGAAAAATGTCTCAGAATCTGAGACTTTTTCTATAAGAAAAATGTCTCAGAATCTGAGACTTTTTCTATAAGAAAAATGTCTCAGAATCTGAGACTTTTTCTATAAGAAAAATGTCTCAGAATCTGAGACTTTTTCTATAAGAAAAATGTCTCAGAATCTCAAGACTTTTTCTATAAGAAAAATGTCTCAGAATCTGAGACTTTTTCTATAAGAAAAATGTCTCAGAATCTGAGACTTTTTCTATAAGAAAAATGTCTCAGAATCTGAGACTTTTTCTATAAGAAAAATGTCTCAGAATCTGAGACTTTTTCTATAAGAAAAATGTCTCAGAATCTGAGACTTTTTCTATAAGAAAAATGTCTCAGAATCTGAGACTTTTTCTATAAGAAAAATGTCTCAGAATCTGAGACTTTTTCTATAAGAAAAATGTCTCAGAATCTGAGAATTTTTCTATAAGAAAAATGTCTCAGAATCTGAGACTTTTTCTATAAGAAAAATGTCTCAGAATCTGAGACTTTTTCTATAAGAAAAATGTCTCAGAATCTGAGACTTTTTCTATAAGAAAAATGTCTCCGAATCTGAGACTTTTTCTATAAGAAAAATGTCTCAGAATCTGAGACTTTTTCTATAAGAAAAATGTCTCAGAATCTGAGACTTTTTCTATAAGAAAAATGTCTCAGAATCTGAGACTTTTTCTATAAGAAAAATGTCTCAGAATCTGAGACTTTTTCTATAAGAAAAATGTCTCAGAATCTGAGACTTTTTCTATAAGAAAAATGTCTCAGAATCTGAGACTTTTTCTATAAGAAAAATGTCTCAGAATCTGAGACTTTTTCTATAAGAAAAATGTCTCAGAATCTGAGACTTTTTCTATAAGAAAAATGTCTCAGAATCTGAGACTTTTTCTATAAGAAAAATGTCTCAGAATCTGAGACTTTTTCTATAAGAAAAATGTCTCAGAATCTGAGACTTTTTCTATAAGAAAAATGTCTCAGAATCTGAGAATTTTTTTATAAGAAAAATGTCTCAGAATCTGAGACTTTTTCTATAAGAAAAATGTCTCAGAATCTGAGAATTTTTCTATAAGAAAAATGTCTCAGAATCTGAGAATTTTTCTATAAGAAAAATGTCTCAGAATTTTTCTTTAAGAAGAAGAATCTAAGAATTATTCTATAAGAAAAATGTCTCAGAATGTGAGACTTTTTTTGTAAGAAAAATGTCTCAGAATCTGAGACTTTTTCTATAAGAAAAATGTCTCAGAATCTGAGATTTTTTCTATAAGAAAAATGTCTTAGAATCTGAGACTTTTTCTATAAGAAAAATGTCTCAGAATCTGAGACTTTTTCTATATACTTCAGACATAATTCCCAAAATATGCACATCTTTTTGCCCCTGTTGTAGAACAACAATTTTAAGAAATCAGCTCTTAAACTCATAAAGTAATGGGTTTTAGGGTGAAAATAAAATAACTCAAAAACTTTTTATCTCAGGACTTTCGGGTATTTTGTTCTCATATTCTGCAAGTAAAGAGCAACAAAAATGCCTTTTAACTTTTTATCGTGTGAGCACTACTTACCGAGATATTGGCTTTTTAAAATTTTCCGGAATTCAAATTTTTAATTAAGAATTTTGGACCAATTGAGTCCACACATGAATAGAGGAAGGCATATTTTTTATTGTTGTCTTTCTTTAAAAAAAACTTTTTTGCATGTCCTTGCAATCCTTAAAAATTATATCCTTGAATTTTTAAAGTGTTACAAAAACCAAAAATAGTTCTAAAAGTTTTGCAAGTCACAGAAAAAATGTGGTCAAAATCTGCTGCAAAATAACACATTTTTATTGAAGTTTCATCCATTTTTGTGAATATTTTTTATTTAAGCAAAAATTTAAGTCCAATTTTTGTCAAGTTCTTTCACGAATTTCTTACTAAAATTTTGTGCATGGGTAGAAATGGCTCAACTCTTAAAGCTGATGCAATATAAAGTTAAAAATATTAGTTTTTTGCAGTTTCCGCGTTTTTTTTGTCCCCTGTAAAATTCTACAAATGGTCTATTCGTCTTTATTTGCATGAAATGTTCAATTTTTGAAATAAATAAATTTCAGTTTGTGCTTTTTGCTAATTGTTGCCAAAATATGCAAAAATATTCACTTATAAATTGAATGTATGCACAAAATATGCATTTAAAATCAAAAAATGCAAAATTATGCATTTTCACTAAAATATGCCAAAATAGGCAAAAACAAATCGATGCCATTTTATCACAAATTTGATGATTTGGGAAGATAACACCGTCAAACAGCCAATATTAAACATAAACCGGATGATATGCGTCTGAAAGTAGAGATTAAATGAAGTAAAACTGCATTTGCAGTTTTTCATTTCGTGATCCTGTTTTCTTTTAAACGGACTTCAAAGTTGAAAAGAATACATTTTGTAAAATATTTTTGAAATATTTGTACTTGTCCTATGATGACTTTGGTGATGGAAAATGAAAGAGGGGGATCTCCCCAAATTTTTTAATTTTTTATTTTGCCATATCAGGATAAAAGGATGTGAATAAAGTCATTTAAAATCTTTATCAAAATATTTTGTTTACAATTTTGAATGATATTAAAGGATATATTTTTAAAAGGACGTAACTTATCTCCTTTTTCCTGACATGTAAAAATAACAAAATAAGAATATTAGGGGGATTCTCTTCCTGCATTTGCTATCACTAGTGGCATCCTATGGACAAATATTAAAAAAATCCCTATTAATATTATAAATCTGAGTGTTGGTTTGTCTGTCTGTCTATTCCGCAATCAGGGGAGAACGGCTGAACCGATTTTCATAAAATTTCAACCACAGATAGTACTAATCGAGGCGGGAACTATAGGCCATAAGAGAAAGCGATCGGGTTTCTTCATATTGATGTAACAATTCATCAATATGAAGAAGCTTTTTGTTTGAGTGTTGGCTCTATAACTTGAGGAGAGGCTATAAAAATGCTACTGCCCAATTTACAGTGTGATCTACTGTTCATAAGTACCTATTTGATTTGTTCATGATGATATGAAACATAACAAAAATTAGCGCTTATCGTGTTCATTTATATTAAATTGCTGAGTAATACTTACAAAGTACATTTTATATGAATGAAATTTGAAGAAGACGGTAAATGCGACGTTGAAGTCGAAGACTAAAAAAGCAGAAGAGTATAATCGTCGACATTGTTCATTCCAAAGGGAATATCCAAAAGCATTAAAATAGACAAGACAAGACCAACCAAGCAAATTTGTGGGTGTTGTTATGTAGTCTGGTTTGTGTAGTCATTGTCTGTCTGTCTGTCCATTTTCGAATGGTTTTTTTTGTATAAATTTCAACACCCATACTTAAACAAAAAATTTTATCGAAAATAAAAGACAAAATGTTAGAAAAAATATATTTATAAACTTTCTACACACACACTGACATTCTCATAACATACATTCTTTTACAAATAACATTAGACACATTAAAAATCTAAAACATGTACACACCATTAAAACCCACAAATGAAATGTTCAAAATGAAAAGAAATTTCAAGAGAAAGAGAGTGAAAGAGTGCAAAGGAAACACGAAAAAATTGCTTAAACTAAAATTGTTTAAGCTGATTCTATTTGTCTTTTTTATACCCTCCACTCTAGTGATAGAGGGTATATATAAGTTTGTCATTCCGTTTGTAACACATCGAAATATTGGTCTAGGACCCCATAAAGTGTATATATTCATGATCCTTGATCGATTTTAAGTCGATCTAGCGATGTCCGTCCGTCCGTCCGTCCGTCTGTCTGTCTGTCTGTCCGTTGAAAACACGCTAACTTTTGAAAGACTTTACGGAGGCTCCTGAAGTTTGACATATATGTTCTCCATTTACCGGGTCAGGTTGGTATTGCAATCCAGCGAAATCGGTCCAGTGGTTCAAAAGTTATGAGCAAAAGAGTAAATTTCGGCAAGGGTATTTTTCGAATTTACAAGATTAAAACCACTATAACTTTCGAAAGACAATTCTGAAGGGGCTGAAGCTTAGCATATATATTTGTCGTTCCCCAAGGCTGTTTAGTTTTGAATTTCAGCAAAATCGGTTCAGTGGTTCAAAAGTTATAAGCAAAGCACTGAATTTCAGATTTGTTTCACCTTAAACTGTTGAAAACTTGATAAACAAGTTTTAAAAGCATGGTGAAATACCAGTTTTGTAAAACTTGTTGTTGTTTGTTTTCTTGTAATGGGGTGCAGTTTAGTTGTTAGACAAGTAAATATTTGTTATTGTTAGTGTAACTGTATGTAACGGGAAAAAATCAAATAAAGTATGTGTGTGATTGAATGTTAATTTGTTTTTGGTTTTTAAAGAAGAGGATGGTAATATAAAAAAAGAGGAAAATATGTGAAATACCTTTTTTTGTATTACATATAGGTATAAAACAACAAAAATATTTTACAAAGTAATTTGTTACTCAAAGAAATTGTACACTAAAAAATTATATACACTCAAAAAAAAAATGTTACACTCAAAAAAAAATGTACACATTATTATTTTTTTTTTTTGAATGAAATGGCAGACTCAAAAAAATGTTGACAGTCAAAAAAATTTTACACTCAAAAAAATTTGAATAATTAAAAGAAAGTTTGATTCAAAATAATATACATATTTCTAATAAAAAATTTGTAATGCAATTTTTTGAAATTTTTTTTAGAAAATTACAATCAGATAACATTGTGGAGGGTATTCATAGATTCGGCCAAGTCGAATTTAATTTTTCTACTTGTTTATTTTGTTTTTATGTATGTGAGGCTAATAGTACTTAAAAGTCGTGGTTAGGCTTGGCTATTATACAAATACGAGTAGATAATTTTACAATTATGTGTATGCTATTGTAAGACAAGTAATGGTTCTTTAAGTAATGTGTACTTTACATCTATACTTTGATTTACTAGATGTATACGTCCGTGTGTAACATATCGAAATTTTGGTCTAGGACACCATTAGGTATATATTTTTGAACAGTGATCGTTACATAAACATTCTTGCAATGTCCATTTGCAAAAAATACCTTGTAGTCCTATCCTAAAGAGCTCCGAAGTTTGGCACGAATATACACACATTTCTTAGGTCGTATGATGGTAATAAAGTTCGTAATTGGGCGGAATTGCACGAGAGGAAAGTCTCCGCTTACAAAACTAAACCGTCTTAAAAACCTTAATTTTTTTTATTGTCAACACTTGCGTTTTCAGAGGTTTGCTTAGTTCTTAAATATGAACTTTTTCCTTCTGTTCCCCATTTCCCACCATAAGAAATATTCGTGCCAAACTTCAGGAGTCCTCTCTTATTTTGGACTGTATCAAGTCTTCCACAAACAGATAGACGGATTTCGCTAGAATTTCTAAAAATCGATCACTTATCAATAATTTATATGAGGCATTCCACACTAATTGTTCCACTACAGAAAAACCATAGTGGTTTCAATAGGATATCATTTGCAAACCGAACCGATATGCATGAAACTTAATATATATGAGGCATTCCATGTCACATCGGTCACTTTGAATATTTTTTTTTTTAGATTTTCCCAATTTGTTGACAGTTGGAAACCTCCTTCGTGGTAAATTTTCTGATTTTTTTGATGACCTGTTCAAAAGATATCGAATTTTTTAAAATTGGCAGTTTGTTCCTTTACTCAAACTTCTTTTACTCATAACTTCTTCAATAATGGTCCAAATTTCAAATTTTTTTTTCAAAATTTTTGTTTTTTTGCGTACTTTCTAAAAAAAAAAATCCCAAAAAATTCTTGAAAGCGTTCTAGTATGCGATTTTTAAGTTGTTAAATTTAAATCTCATTTTTGAAGATGTTTGTACTCTTCGATTTTTTTGAAATTTTTTTGTGTACAACATCTATCGAGTTTACAAATTTTTTGCCCAGGCGGATCGTGGGATAACGATTATTACTATTTTTTAAAATTTTTTTAAAAAATTTTATTTTAATTTTCCAATCTTAAAATCATTTCTACTTCTCGAATGGTGCGTCATAGTGGGGTCATTTATAAGAACGACCCCCATTAATTTTTACGTTTTAACATTTCTTTGGAACAAACTAATACCATATCTCCAATTTCTAAGGGGGCTCCCACACAAAACGACATTTTTTTAAATTTGCTCCAACCGCTCTAACTGCCCCAATAGTGTCCTTAGAGCAACAAAATGTATGACCGACCCACAATATTTTTTTAGCCCAAACATTTTCTCTGAACACACTTACCCTCTATCTCTAATTGTTAAGGCGGTCCCCAACCATTTTTTTTTTTTTATTTTTTTTTAATTTGTTTTATTTAATCAGCTTCTACCGGTTCATTGGTGCGTCCGAGAGGGGTAATTAGTGAGACCGACCCCCATTTATTTTTACCCTTCAACATTTTTTTAAAATATACCTACCTATCTCCACTCCCTAAGTAGGCAACTCTAGTGAAATTTGGCAACCTCTAGTGAAATTAGAACATTTTAACCCGTTAAACGCACGTATTATTGTGTTCTATGAGGATATTTGAAAAAAGGACCAAAACGATCTATATATATAGGATTAATATATTCTAAGAAGATATTGGATTAATATATTCTAAGAAAAGAACCACCATCAAATTTTCTGAAGACATGTCTTACCACTATTTACCTCAGAATTAGATTTAATACTTATTTTTTGACTTATTCAAAAAGCATTTGAAAAAAAAAAATTAAAAATTTCAGTGGGCCATAAAAAGAGAACTCGAGCAAAGTTTTCAAAACACTTCGGGGGTTTTGGTCTTCTATTGGTATACTTTCATTGTTTTTGGTCCCGTTCAAGACCCCAAATTTGTTGTACAGTGTTATTCGATTTTTTTCAAAAACCAGTTTTCAAAAATTAAAAATAATCAACATTTTTAAAAAAGCGGTTTCGGAAAACCGTTTCAATAACCCTACTGTTGACTAAAACGTCAAAATTCTAATCTTTTTAAGCAAGTAAATTTTTCACCGTTCTCATTCAGAGCCCGATCGGATGACATCGGCTTTAAAATTGTGTTCAATAGGGTGGCTGATTTTGGGTTTTTCTCTCTGATCAAATTCTAATACCCGCCAAAAGTCTCGGTCCCCTAAGGGTAACTCATATGCAAAATATTTCTCCGATCGGAGTTTATCTTCTGTCTTCACTTTTAGCCTCAAAATTGGGATTTTTGCAAAAACGGACTTAAAAAAAATTAAAAGTTTTTTT
Source organism: Pegoplata infirma (assembly GCA_963921195.1). Classification (NCBI taxonomy): domain Eukaryota; kingdom Metazoa; phylum Arthropoda; class Insecta; order Diptera; family Anthomyiidae; genus Pegoplata; species Pegoplata infirma. The sequence continues at coordinate 61,378 of CAWUER010000601.1, forward strand.
AATAAAATAATTAAAAAATTATTTTTGTATAATATTTGGTCGTTAACACTTAAATATGAAATTTAAAGATTTTACTTGATACAAAAAAAAAAAAAAAACAAGTAAGAAAGTTAAATTCGGCCTTGCCAAATGTAGTGATACCCTCCACAATTTCAAAAAGATTATTGCAAAAAACTTTTTTTAAAAGGAAATTACTTTTTAAAAAAAAAATTAATTTTTAAACAAAAAAAATCCGCGATTTTTTTATTTTTTTTGCTTGTTTAAATACCATTTGGTGTTCAATTCTATTTATATATGTTTAGGGTGACCATTTTTTTCTGATATCAAATCAGTACGCCCAAGTTTTTTTTTTAGAAATATTTTCTGAAAACTCTTTTCTATGGGAAACACTGATGATTCCTTTAACACTCAAAAAATATCGGTTAAGATAATAAACTTGTGGTCAATTAGTATGTAAGTAAAAATAACTGTTATAAACTCTCGTTGTTCTTTTACAGACAATTTTGTTAAGAAAATATAACAAAAACCCGCAGATTTTGAAAAGCAAAAAATCCCTTAGATTTTGAGGACTTGTTTTTCTTTAGTTTTGTTAAACATTTTTTAGAGAACTTCCAAGCAAATAACCACATGTTTTTTTAAATAGCCCTGATGTTCTAATCGCTTTTTCCAATAAATTCTGATGACATTACCTACCGTACATCTCAGAATCATCTTGATCATTCAAATACATTATAGTTCTAAAAATATAGAAAATCGATTATCGATTAGTTTTTGTTATAGTAAACCTCAAAGATTCTTTGCGACTTTTCTATAAACTTATGAATATTAAAATAATCTCATGCTTAGATACATTTTTGCGTTTAGGAACCTCTTGATTCACGAACTCTAATCTCGTTGGAAATAATTCATTATAGATTATCTCACTTTCAGAGTCAGGTTATAAAAAAACTACTCTGACAATTTATTTCATGGAAGTTCAAGTTTTTGTATAGAATTTTGCGAATAAAATTATTTTTTATGTGAAATGTTCAAAAATCAGTACAATCAGTACATATTTTAAAAAATCAGTACAAATCAGTACAACGATTTTTGATCAGTACACTTGATCAAAAATCAGTACATGTACTGATCAAATCAGTACGAATGGTCAGCCTATATATGTTACATATGTCAACCAGCAGTCGAATTAAAGCATTTTGTATTTTTAGGTTATGTTGAATGTACTAACATTTTTGAGGTGTCCTTACATTTTCGTTCATAACTTTTGAACTGCTGAACCGATATCGCTCAAATGCAATACCAAACTTCTCGGGAGAACTTCCAATAAATATGTTAAGTTTCAGTCAATATTTTGGCCGTGATCACTATTTCCACAGACAGACGGACAGACGGACATCGCTAGAATGTCTTAGAATCGATCGGGGATCATGAATATATATACTTTATTGTGTCCCAGACCGATATTTCGATGAGTTACAAACGAAATGACAAACTTATATATACCCTCTATCACTAAGTGGAGGGTATAAAAATGGCATGATTTTGCGGACGTTCTCAAAACACATTTTTTCAAAATTTGAAAATTTTATAATAAAAAATTTTAAAATACATAATTTTTTTTCTGAATTCATTAAAAGCATCTTGGAGAAGAAATATGGCGGATATCCGTCGGGCCACTTTTCGACAATCGCGGGGGAAAGTTAGCGGATTTCAATGAAATGTTGGTTTTATCAATAATTTGGATAATTAAAATCTTTTAAATTTAATCATTTTTAAGCAAATTAACTGTTTTTTGTTGTCCTGGCATTCTATTAGATAACTTTAAGTCTGTAATGAAATCTTATCGATCTAAGACGTCTTTAACCCACATTGGCTCTGGGTCAAAAATGACCCCCGCAGAAAATTTGAAGTTTAGAGCTTAAATTTTGTGCTATATATAAAAAGACACATATAACTGTTATATTTGGTCTCTGATTTAAAATATATAATTTTTTCTTTCTGAATTCATTAAGAACATCTTGGAGAAGAACAATTTTAAATATGGCGGATATCCATCGGGTCACCCCGGGAATCGCGGGGGGAAGTTAGCAGATTTCAAGGAAATTTTGGTTTTATCAATAATTAACTGTTTTTTGGTGTCGTGGCATTCTTTTATATCACTTTAAGTCTGTCATGAAATCTTACCGATCTAGGACGTCTTTAACCCACATTGGCTTGGAGTCAAATATGACCACTGCAGAATTTTAAGTTTAGAGCTTTAATTTTGTTATATAAACATTTATAAAAAAGCCTTTGTGTTTTGTACCCCAACTATAATTTCGTATTAATATATTATTTTTAAAAAAATCGTTAACCCTTCTTGGTAGGGGGTCAAAAATGACCCATTCAGTAAAAAATATGTATGTTTTATGTAAAATTAGTTTGTGGCAATCTATTAGATAACTTTAAATCCGCCCTTTAATCTTTCCTATTTAAGATATCTTTAACCCATGTTGGCCTGGGGTCAAAAATGATCCCGGCAAAAACTTTTAGGCATAGTACTTGAATTTTTTGATATCAACAAAATATATATTTTTATAAATGAGTAATTTTTGACCCCCTACCAAGAAGGGTTAACGATTTTGTTAAAGATAATATACTAATGCGAAATAATAGTTGGGGGAAAAAACACAGAAGTCATTTAATACTTTTTTGTAGCACAAGTTTAAGCTGTAAACTTCAATTTTTCTGCGAGGGTCATTTTTGACTCCTAGCCAATGTGGGTTAAGGACGTCCTAGATCGGTAAGATTTCATTAAAGACTTTAAGTTATCTAATAGAATGCCTTGACACCAAAAAACCGGTAATTTGCTCAAAAATGTAATTTATATGATTTTATTAAGCCTAATTATTGGCAAAACCAACATTTCCCTGAAATCCGATAACTTACCCCCGCAATTCCCGAAAAGTGGCCCGACTGATATCCACCATATTTTGCATTTTTCTTCTCTAAGGTGTTCTTTATGAATTCAAAAAGAAAAAATTATAAATTTTATATTTTTTTAATAAAATTTTCAAATTTTGAAAAGGGTGTTTTGAGAACGCCCCCAAAATCATGACATTTTTTTTGGTATCAAGTTTAACGGGTTAATTATACCGTAAAATTTTTAAATTTCATATTATAAAAAAAATAATTTTTTAATTATTTTAATAAAAAAACTAAACTAATTTTTTTTTTTTTTTTGAAAGTCCTTTTTTGCAAAAACCCCAATTTTGAGGCTCAAAGTGGGGACAGAAGATAAACTCCAATCGGTGTGATATTTTGCATGTGAGTTACCCTTAGGGGACCGACACTTTTGGCGGGTATTAGAATTTGATCAGAGAGAAAAGCCCAAAAACGAGCCACCCTAGTGTTCACCTAATGTACGCAAAAAACAAGTAGAAAAGTTAAATTCGACTTGGCCGAATCTATGAATACCCTCCACAATGCCCTATTTAAGTGATAGTAAATTTGCTAACGTGAAAAAAATAAAATTTTTGGTTAGAAATATTTTATTTTCTGTAAAAAAACTTTTTTTTATTAATTTTTGAAAAAAAAAAAAATTTACTAATTTTTTTTTTTGAGTGTAATTTTTTTTTGTTGTAGTGTAAAAAAACTTTTTTTTATTAATTTTTGAAAAAAAATTACCAATTTTTTTTTGAGTGTAAAATTTTTTTGAGTGTAAACTTTTTTTTGAGTGTACTTTTTTTTGTTTTAGTGTAAAAATATTTTTGTGTGACAAAAATACCTTTTAAAATATTTTTCTGACTTACAAATGTTTTTAAAACATGTTTAACGGGTTTTCAACACGTGAATTTAAGGTGAAACTAATCTGAAATTTACGGTTTTGCTAATAACTTTTGAACCACTGGACCGATTTGGATGAAATTTAAAACGAACCGGACCAGAGGAACGGTTAATATATATGCCATACTTCAGCTCCCTCAGAATTGCCGTTCGAAAGTTACCGTGTGTTTTATCTCGTAAATTCCAGAAAAACCCTTGCCGAAATTCACTCATTTGCTTATAACTTTTGAACCACTGGACCGATTTCGCTGGATTGCAATACCAACCTGACCAGGTAAATGTCCAACATATATGCCAAACTTCAGGAGCCTCCGTAAAGTCTTTCAAAAGTTAGCGTGTTTTCAACAGACAGACAGACAGACAGACAGACAGACAGACAGACGGACAGACAGACGGACAGACGGACGGACGGACGGACGGACGGACATCGCTAGATCGTCTTAAAATCGATCGAGGATCATGAATATATATACTTTATGGGGTCCTAGACCAATATTTCGAGGTGTTACAAACGGAATGACAAACTTATATATACCCTCTATCACTAGAGTGGAGGGTATAAAAAAAAAAACTTTGTCAAATTACTAGGAAAAGTCTCGTAATTCCATTTTACCAATACTTGACAGTTTTCCATATTTTTTAACAAATCGAAATTTACATTTTGTTTTGTAATTTTACAATTTTTTTTGTAATTTTACAAATTTCCAAGATAATTTTACAAAAAAAATCTTGTAAATTCACTAGAACTCCTTGTAACTTTAATTGCGCAAAAAAACTGTAAATTTACAATTTTATTGGTAAAAAGCTTGTAAAATTACAAAATTATTGGTAAAAAGCTTGTAAAATTACTAGGAATTCTCGTAAAATATGAGGTAGCAAAAAATCTAGTAAATTTTATCGTGTCAAAAAATTTGTAAATTTACAATTTTACAATTTTATTGGTAAAACCTTGTAAAATTAAAAAATTATTGGTAAAAATCTTGTAAAATTACTAGGAAATTTTTTCAAATAGGAGGTAGCAAACAAAAAAAAATTGCAAGTTTTTCTTGTAATTTTACAGATTTTTTTTTAGTGTATTTTCCTTATTACTTATTTGTAACCTCCATCCCTAAAAATCATTAAAAAGTGAAAAAAAAATATGTCTTATGCCCCATAGTTTTGTGCTTCCATTTAACTTATGAAGTTCTTAAGAATCTAATCGTACTACGAAAAGACGTTTTAATTCCACAATATCATTTAATCGGTGTCTACCGATTCAAACCTTCAACATTTACTAACATTTTTTTCAACCACTTATTTGTTGTTGTTGCAATTTTTTGTTTTTTCTATTCTTCTGTTTTATTTGTTGGGCAATTTGATATTTTTCGTGTGATAACCAGAAAAACATGTTTAATGCGGAAAACAACTTACAAGCTGACGAATCTATCTGGCTTGATAAAATGAAGTATCGTTTTGTATCCTTAGGGCTAAATAACTTTGTTTTCCTTCTTTTACTTACTTAGTTTTCTTGTTTTTTTTTTTTTTTACATTTTTGGGGTTAGGAAGTCGAAGTCTTAATGAGATTTGCAATTTGTATGTGTTGTGACTACTGTGTATGTAAAAAGTATTAACAACCAAACAAACAAACGAGCAAACGGCGGAATAACTAACCAGTCCGCCACCAAATGCCATTAGAAGTACTACAACAGTAATGGAAACCAATTTAATAGAGACATGCTTGGTATTCATTTTCATTTTCTTTTTCTTATTTTTTTTTTTATTTGACTTTGTCTTCTTTAGGTTTTTTTTGCTTTTAAAAAATTTTTTTTTTTGTGTTGTGAATATTACCAAAGGCATGTTGTTAGTAGTAAATAGCAAAACCAAACAACAACAATTCAAATGACTGACTTTAAGCTGGAAAATAATCGAGTCAGACATTTAGCCTTTTAGCCAGTTGTAAATAATGCCAACCAACCAAACCAACCAACAAAATATAAAAAAAACGAAACGAAATAATACAAAACAAATTTAGTTATGCAAGTTTGTTTTGGTATTCGTCCTTTTTTTTTCTAAAAATTTATTTTTTTCTGCTTGAACCCAAGAAAATAAAATAACAACCGGATAAGCCACCACCTAAACCATTACGAGGTATATGAAGGGTTCAATATCTTAATGAAGTATTGATTTCAAAAACTTAAAAAATAAAATAACAAAATAAATAATGTTGTATGTACATTAGGGCGTCCCGTCATATTTAAATTTTCGAATTCCGTGTCGTCATACTTGCCAAAAGATGGCCACGTTAGAGGTAAATGTGGGAAAGTATGCAAGGTCAAATTCAGTCGGCAACCAGTGGTCAAAGTTAACAAAAATTTCTAATGCCCGAATTTTTTGACCAAATCCGGCTAAAAAAATTCGAAACCGAGATTTTTGTTCACTGATGCCGATTTTTAAACATAAAATTAATTTTTTTATACCCTCCACTTAGTGATAGAGGGTATATATAAGTTTGTCATTCCGTTTGTAACTCATCGAAATATCGATCTGGGACCCCATATTCATGATGCCCGATCGATTTTAAGACATTCTAGCGATGTCCGTCTGTCCGTCTGTCTGTCTGTGGAAAATGCTGTCGCGGACAAAATATTGCGCAGAGATGACTGAAACTTAACATATTAATTGGAAGTTCTCCCAAGAAGTTTGGTATTGCATTTGAGCGATATCGGTTCAGCGGTTCAAATGTTATGAACGAAAATGTAAGCACACCTCAAAAATTTCAGTACATTCAACATAACCTAAAAATACAAAATGCTTTAATTCGGCTTCTGGTTGACACATGTGAACATAATTGAACACCAAATGGTATTTAAACATGTACGAACATATTTTTTGACAAAAAAAGAAAAAAATCGCGGATTTTTTTTTACCAAAATTTTTTTTCGCGGAATTTTTTTTTCAAATTTTTTTTATTTTTTCAAAAATAATTTCCTTTTAAATAAAGTTTTTTGCAATAATCTTTTTCAAATTGTGGAGGGTATCACTACATTCGGCAAGGCCGAATTTAACTTTTTTACTTGTTTTTTATCCAAATTGGTCTCAAAAGTTGGAAAATGTTAGGTGTGTTATTTAAAAAAATATTTAAAATATATAAAAACTCGATTTTGGTCCAAAAGTGCTGATCAGCGATTTTAGTCCACAAACGCTGAACAACATTTTTGGACCAAAGTCGTGTTTATTTTTATTTTTTTTAATATTTTTCAGCCAAAATTGGCAAAATCGGTATTTTAGAATTTTTCTTATATTTTTCCCATAGAGTACACAAAAATTCTTAATTTTTGAGCCGGATTTGGTTAAAAAATTTTGGACATGAATTTTGGTCGAAAAACGATATTAATAATAATTTGATCCAATGATCAGTTTTTATTTAATTTTTCCAATTTAATTACAAATCATTAATTTTAACCTACACGAGAACTGGTAACAATGACCGTCATCTCGTTGTAGCGAAATAAACCAAGGGTTTTTGTGGGAATCGAACCCACGACCTTCTGTTTCATAGGCTAGCACGCTACCAACTAACCTACAGGGGCCCCTAAAACGATATTCTTTCAAACTTTGACACCTGATTGACGACTGAAGATGCCCTTACAAAATATTCCATGGCCATCGTTCGGCAGCTATTACGACACGAAATTCGAAACCTTAGTTTTAATGGGACGCCCTAATGTAAATTTAACAACAAGGAGTAGTAGATTTTAGATTTACACATTGTAAGAAGTTCAAATGTTTCATGGTGTAAGTAAAGAATGTAAATTTTCTTATTTTAAACAGCTTAAAAGGTTAGACTTTTCGTTAAGATATTTTTTCTCTTTTATTTTTGGTTACAAATATTGTCTTATTTACAAAAAAGTTAGAGAAAATACATGGTAAGTTCTGCAGAATTTGAGACTTTTAATAAAGGAAAAATATCTTCAAATACAATAATTTTTTTGTAGGAAATTTAATGTTAACACAAAATTTTCTATAGAAAATTTACTGTTTATAAAAAAAAAATAATTAATTTTATATAGAAAATTTACTGTTATAAATGGCTCAAAATTTTCTATAAAAAACAACTGTTATCGATAACGCAAAATTTTCTATAAAAAATGTATTGTTATCGATAACGAAAAATTTTCTATACTGTTATAAATGACACAAAATTTTATATAAGAAAAACTGATGTTATCGATAACGCCCAATTTTTAATTAAAAACTTACTTTTATCGACAACGCACAATTTTTCTATACAAATTTATTGTTATCGATAACACAAAATTTTCAATAAAAAAATTAATGTTATCAATAACACCTAATAGTTTATAAAAAATTTACTATTATCGATAGCAAAAAATTTTCAATAAAAAATTTACGGTTATCGATAACACAAAAAAAAAATTAGCTGTTACCGATTACGCAAAATTTTCTGTTAAAAAAATTACTGTAATCGATAACAACAAATGTTCTTTAACAAATTTTACGCAAAATTTTCTTTAGAAAATTTACTGTAAATAATAAATAACCATTTTCTATAGAAAATTTACTGTTATCGAAAACACAAAATTTTTAATAGAAAATTTAGTGCCATCGATAACACATCTATAAAAAAAATTTATATTTTTATTTTCTATAAAAATTATACAGCTATCGACAAAACAAAATTTCCTACAGAAAATTTTGATTGTATTACTTAATTTTATATAGAAAATTTACTGTGATCCATTACACAAAATTTTCTATAAAAAATTTACTGTTATCGAAAACACATGTCCTATAAACATTTACTGTTTCTATAGAAACACAGCACTTTCTATAGAAAATTTACAGTTTTCTGTAAAAAAATGCACTGTTATCGATAACACAAAATTTTCTATAAAAAACACAAAATTTTGTATAGAACATTTACTGTTATCGATAACACAAAATTTTGTATAGAAAATTTATTGTTACAGATAACACAACATTTCCTAATAAAAATTTACTGGCATCGATAACAAAAATCGTCTATAAAAAAATTTTGTGTTATCGATAACACAAAATTTTCTATAGAAAATTTGCAGTTATCGATAACACAAAATGTTCTATATAAGATTTTCAGTTATCGATAACACAAAATTTTCGATAGAAAATTTACTGTTATCGATAACTCAAAATTTTCTATAGAAAATTTACTGTTATCGATAACACAAAATTTTCTATAGAAAATTTACAGTTATCGATAACACAAAATTTTCTATAAAAAATTTACAGTTATCGATAACACAAATTTTCTATAGAAAATATACAGTTATCGATAACACAAAATATTCTATAGAAAATTTACAGTTATTGATAACACAAAATTTTCTATATAAATTTTACTGTTATCGATTACACAAAATTTTCTATAGAAAATTTACAGTTACCGATAATGCAAAATTTTCTATAGAAAATTTACAGTTATCGATAACAAAAAATTTTCGGTAGAAAATTTATTGTTATCGTAATACTACATGCAACATTTTCCAAATTAAAAATTTTACAAGATCCTTGAGCGGAAAATTTTTTTTGAAAAAGTACTTTTTGGAAACTTACAATCCAAGGGGCAAACATTAATCAAAAAATTTGCGGTAAAAAAGTGGTCTAAAAAAGTACCTCCTGAAATTTTTAAATTTAATATGGTAAAAACGGTAAAATGGTACATTGACACTTTGTCTACCTCCAGAATCATAAAATTTTGTATGTTGGACATCTATAGGGAAAAAGTGCTGACAGAAGCACTTTCTGGAAATTTATAATCTAATGGTGCAAAAAGTGATAAAAGTGTTAAAACTTTGGTAAGTTTTTTATTTGAAAAAGTACAATGTTTGAAAAAGTACCTTTTGAATAATTTTTGTTTTGGTACTTTTTCTGTTTTGGTACTTTTTCTAGTTGGTACTTTTTATATATCCGTTAGCGATAACACAACATTTTCTAAAGAAAAATTATTTTATACAGGAAAATGTCTCAGAACATGCGACTTTTTCTAAATTAAAAATTTTACAAGATCCTCCAGCGGAAAAAATGTCTGACAAAAGAACTTTCTAAAAATTTTTAATCTAATGGTACAAAAAGTACTTTTTTTTATTTAAAAAGTACCTTTTGAAAAAGTACCTCTTGAATAATTTTTACTTTGGTACTTTTTCTATTTCCAGAAATAGAATTTTCATTTGGTATGTCGGAAACCTTTCAAAAATTCCTATTTTAATTGAATTGTTAGATATCCCGAGATAATGATCATACAAACTTAATATTTGGTATGGAAACTTGGCATATTAAAAAAAAAACATTTTTTTGAACGTTACAATATAAGTGGGTAAAAAAGATAAACAAAAAAAAAGTGGTATTTTGGTACTTTTTTTATCCCTTAAATTATGGGTTTCAGATGTTTAAATTTTGGTATGCAGGATTCTTAAACAGAAAAAACATTCTGAAAACTACTATTTTAAGGGTGCAAAAAGAATAAATAGAGTATTTTAGTACTTTTTTTCTATCTTACGAAACAATGGGCCTAGAAACTTGAAATTTGTATAAAATTAAACTTTTTCTATCTTATAAGAACTTTTTGAAAACTCATAATAAAACTAAAAAAACTAATAAAATCGTGTACCTTGGTACTTTTTCTTTTTCATGACATAATAATCCTAGAAAATTGAAATTTAAATGAATGATCATCCAGGACACAAAAAAGGTTCTGGAAATAGTACCTTTTACAAACTATAATTTAAATAGGATAAAAATGCACAATAGCACTTTTTTTCTCCGGAAATAATGGAAGCTTAAAACTTTGTTGCAGAAAAAATCTGTGTAATGAATCGCACATGTGCCCAGGGCACATTTGGCACATGGTATATCTGACATGAGCCAAGTGTGCCATAGCATGGCACACGTGACACATGTGCCATGTCCATTAGTATGGCACACGTCACATTTCAGATGTGTCATGCTACCGACACATTTGAAATGTGCAATGTGCGCTAGTATGACACATGCCACATCCGAAATGTGCCGTGTGCCATACAAGGGCACATGCCACATTTCCCACTCTAAAAAAGTAGTACAAAAGTACCTTTTTCTAAAAACGTACTTTTTTTTCTACAAAAGTACTTTTTGTCTAACAAAGTACTTATTTGTCTAAAAATTACTTTTTTCCAAAAATGTATTTTTTTCTAAAAAAGTACTATATTTTCTTAAATAATACCTTTTAGAAGAAAGTACCATTTTTTCTAAATAAGTTCGTTTTCCTGAAAAAGCAGGTTTTTTCTTACAATTCTACTTTTTCTAAAAAAAGTGTTTTTTTTTCTAAAAGTACTTTTCTTTTTAAAAAAGAAGTACAAAAGTAGTTTTTTCTAAAAAAGTAGTACAAACGTATTTTTTCTAAAAAAAGTACTTTTTTCTTTAAAAAGTACTTTTTTTCTAAAAAAGTACTATATATTCTTAAATAATTCTTTTTAGGAAAAAGTAAATTTTTTTGTAAATAAGTAGTTTTTTTCCTGAAAAAGTACGGTTTTTCTTAAAGGTTCTATAGTAGTTTTCTAAAAAAGTACTGTTTTACCAAAAAAGTGCTAATTTTTCTAAAAAAAGTAATTTTTTTCTTAAAAGTACTTTTCTTTCTAAAAAAGAAATACAAAAGTTTTTTTTTTAAAAAAGTAGCACAAAAGTAGTTTTTTTTCTAAAAAAAAGTACCTTTTTGTCTAAAAAGTACCTTTTTGTCTTAAAAGTACTTTTTTCCAAAAAAAAAACATTTTTTTTTTCTAAAAAAAGACTATATAATCCTAAAAAATTCTTTTTAGGAGCACAAAAGTAGTTTTTTTTTCTAAAAAAAAGTACCTTTTTGTCTAAAAAGTACCTTTTTGTCTTAAAAGTACTTTTTTTCCAAAAAAAAACATTTTTTTTTCTAAAAAAGACTATATAATCCTAAATAATTCTTTTTAGGAAAAACGTAAAATTTTTCTTAAATAAGTAGTTTTTTCCCTAAAAAGTACGATTTTTTTTAAAAGGTTCTATAGTAGTTTTCAAAAAAAGAAGTATTTTTTCTAAACAAGTAAAATTTTTTCTAAAAAGTACTATTTTTCTAAGAAAAATTATTGTATTTCTTAAAACAATTATTGAAAAAAAAAAACATCTGAAATGTGCCGTGTGCCACATGAGCGCAAAAAGTGATAAAATAGTATCCTTTGGTACTTTTTCTATCTCATGAAATAATAGCTCTAGATACTTGAAAGTAGAAATTTAGGTTCATCCAGCAAAAAAATGGTTGCGATAAAAGTGACTTTTGAAAATTTCAATTTTAATGAGGTAAAGGGTAAAAATGGTACTCTGACACCTACTGAAGAAGTACTTTGGTACTTTATTCCGATTCTACTGGACAAAAAAGAGATTTAAATAGAAAATTATTTTTTTATGAACACATATTTATAATTTTTGGCAATTAATGGGAAAAGTAGTACGTAAAAAGGGTAGTGAGGGGTAAAATGGTACTTTTTGGAAATTCCTTTTTGGAAAAAGTGTTCAAAAATTGCTTCTTTCTCTATCTCATAACATAAAAGTTTTGGAAACTTTAGATTTAAAATTAATAATTATCCAGACAAAAAAATTTGCTTAAAAAAGTACTATTTGAGAATTCCGAAATTAATTAGATAAAAAGTGTAAAATTGGACTTTAGTACTTTTTTTCTTCTGATATAAAGGTTCGAGAAACTTTAAATGTCAGATCTCCTATTGCCAAAAAATCTGACAACAATGTCTAAGAATCTCAAAACTTTTTCTGTAGAACAAAATGTCTCAGAATTGGAAACTTTTTCTCTGAAACATATTTCCTAGAGAAAAATTCTCAAATTCTGATTAGTTTTTTTCTATAGCAAATATTCTCTAATATTTTCTCCGTGTATTCTTGTCAGTCGTTGTCTTTGCTAATGTTTCATTTGTTTAATTTTCGTATAGACTCTAGGGTAAAGGATAAATTATTTGTTTTGCCTTAAGTTATTCCAAAATACAACAAGAACAAAAAAAAAAAAAAACAGAAAATATATGTCTTGGAATTTTAAAATGTTTTAAGATTATTTTGATGGCATGACAAATTAATTACTTATTTAAATCGTCGTCGTTTTTTTTTGTTTCATTTTCTTCTACTTAAACTTTATCTGCTTTTGGCTGATGCGAATGAAAACGGGAAGCAGAAAACAATGGATAAACTTAAGAGTAGTAGTTGCAAGAAAATTTTATTGGATTTCAATTAATCATGCTTTAAACGAAATAAATGTTTTTTTTTTTGTTTTGTTGAATTCATAATAGAAAAGAAATTAAAAAAAAAAAAAATTAAACTAAAACAAATACCAGTGTTATATTAGAAGATAATTACCACAATTTATAAAATATCATTTAAACATATAATAGAAATTCGAAGAAACTAATTAAAAAAATTTTTTGGGGCGGGATAATGGTATCGAGAAGTGACAAGTCTTCTACTTATGTTACAAGAAAGAAATTGATGTTATTTTTAAGAAGTAGTGTAAAACATACAACTTGTAAAATTAATAGATTTAAAAGACAATTTTTTTTAACATTGCCCAGTGGCTTTTTCATTTTCAGAGTTAAGAAACAATTTTTTTTTTAATTTTTTCTACTCATATGCACATTAAAGTGAGATGTCGATATGATAAAAAGTGTAATTTCTGTTTTTAGTCAGAGTTACCCTATTTAAAGTAAACAATTAAAAAAAAGAAAAAAAAAAGGTTTTTGATTTTTTATCGTAAAAGTACCAAAACTCTTTTGACTCGTAATAAAAAGTTGCGTTCAGTAAATGTTGATTATTTTTACTAGTTCAGCAACATTTCAAAAAATAAAACTACACTCAAAAAAGCTACATTATATTTATGAAAAATGTCATAAATATAATGAAAATCTTCATCAAAGTTCGTCCAGTGTAAAAAAAAAAGTTTCATAAATACAATGAAACAATTTCATAATTATTCAAATGGTCCATAATTATCTATTTTTTCATTTTATTTATGAAAGTTTCATAAAAATCAAAAATTTTATGAAACTCTTCATAAATACTATAAAATGTTTCATAAATACGATCAAAAATTTCGTAGATTTAATTTAATTTTTCTTAAATATTTGATCATATTACGAAACTATTTTATAGTATTTATGAACCACTTCATTGGTACTATGAAATAGTTGCATATTTATAATGAAATATTTAAAACAAATAAAATTATTTTTATGAAATGTTTCATAATATTTCATAATATTTATGAAACAGTTACATTGGACGAAAGGGCAGACGAACTCGCGAAACTTGGAGCTGATGGTGTAGGTACCACGGTGCTAGTTTTACCACCGCTCCAACACTTCAAAAAAAGACGGGATTCCATAAATGTTGCAGTAGCGAACAGGAAGTGGGGACAACTAACAACATGCAAAATCAGCAGAACTTTATGGCCAACTTATGATCAAGGGAAAACTGAATACCTTTTATCACTTAGGAGAAGGGAATGTCGGGCTCTGACGGGAATAATAACTGGTCACTGTCTCATCGGCATTCATGCTAAGAATATTAGACTCATCCCGTACGCCAGTTGTAAAAGATGCGGCTCACCAGGAGTGGATGAAACGATAGAACACATACTTTGTCACTGTCCAGCGGTGGCAAGAAGTCGCCGATCGATTACTGGTCAGATAAGCTTTAATACTTTGGAGGATACCGGATAACGCGAATGGATCTTAGAATATTAAAGAGATTCGCAATGACTTTGAACGTGTTTAACTTGCGATGCTAGCGGAAAAAGAAAAAAAAAGTTTTGTGGTATCGCTATAGACCAAAAGGTCTATGCGAGGTGTAAATCGTACACCGCCACCCTAACCTAACCTACATTGGACGAACTTTAATGACAAGTTTTATTATATTTATGAAAAAGTTTCATAGTATTTATGAAATTTTTTATTCATAAAGTAAATGCATTATTTTTTTCTAGAAATCAAATTTATTATATTTACATTGGAAGAAAGCAAATAAGGAATTAAAATTTTAAAAATCATCTTCAGGAGCTATAATTATTTTGCCCCAATTTCTTAATCATATTATAAAAAATCATATGACACGTTTATGATTTTTATACCCTACACCACTCTGTGGTACAGGGTATAATGAGTTTGTGCTGATGTTTTTAACTACCCGAAATATTGGTCCTAGACCTATACCGATCGACTCAGAATTACTTTTTAAGTCGATTTAGCGATGTCCGTCCGTCTGTCCATCTATCGGCTTAAGCACGATACAGGTCGCAATTTTCAATCAATTGACTTAAAATTTGAAACTTAAACATCTTTTGGCTCAAGAACGAAGCCTATTGAAATTGGAGAAACTCGGTCCATGTTAAGACCTAGCCCCCTTTGGATTCGGCTTAAATGACTCTAATAACCGTATTTAATTAGATATCGCTTTGAAATTTATCAAGTACTCAAATTTTGTGTGCACGAATCACTATTCCAAAATTTTTAAGGGATCGGGTCAGTCCTTCTGGTAGCCCCCATACAAACCACCCTCCCGATATTCATCTAATTCCCTCAAAATTCATAAAAAGGAAAATATTTGATAACAACTTTATTTTTAACTGTTAAACGTGTACTTAAGTAACCTAATCAAATCGGAATATAATTGGACCGTTTTTGGACTTACAAGGGAAGTCTCCCTAGTGTCACCCGCGGATCTTTATGGAATTGGTTTTATTTTGTAGAGCACAAAAAATAAAGGGACACGTATTTTTTTTTAGCGCCCCAAATTCAAATTTAGGGGGTAAAAAGGAGGGGGGAAGACAAGCCCATTTTTCAGTTTTTTTCGTTTATCTCCTAAATTATAAAAAGAAACCTAGTCATGTTACATACCAAATGAAAGGTCTTTGGAAAACCTATCTACGTGTGCTAAGAACGTGTCCAAAAATGCACAACTTTTCGTCATATTGAGTAAAATACCAAAATTTTAGGACATTTTTGTTAATAAGTCGAAAAATATTAGCTTCTTCGGCCCGTTGTTAGTACCACGAGATAGGTCTTTTTAATACCTTTAATCTGATACCACACATGCCTATATTAATTTTGTTTAAATAGGCGTAAATTGTAAAAAACTGAAAAAGGTCAATTTCCCCCCATACAAATCGACCCCCACTAAAAATGAGTTTGGGCCGCTAAAAAAAAATACGTGTCGAATTAATTTTCGTTCTTAACAACATATCCAAATTTCATGAAGATCGGAGGGTGACACCAGGGAGACTTCCCTTGTTAGTAAAAATTCGACCGATATTCAGTTAAATCGGTCTATTGACAAATTATATAAACCAATTCCACTAAAATTTGATCTGTGTGTGTTTTCTAAACACTAAATAAAGATCTAACAAAAGACAGATCCAATCGTCCATGTTTGGACTTGGGACCCATTTTCCCTAAAACGCGTCTATAATTTTCTTACTTGTTTTTTATGAAATCATGAAATTTTATGAAATGCATTTCATAGACTTTTTTCATAAATCTTAATTATTTTAATGAAGTTTTCATAAATATAATGAAATTTTATGACAAAAATATTTATGAAATCATGTCATAAATATTATGAAGCATTTTTCTCTGACAAGGAAGGTATCCCATAGCTTACACTCCGATTGCTCTGCAATTTATGTATGTTAATAAGTACCAAAAAATAAGGTTAACCTGCTACCTTTTATCGGCTATCCCGGTGGATTAAAAAAGGGTTACCACCTTATGAAAAATGATGGGCTTTCGGGAAAATCTGAATAAAACTAACAGAAATTTCGCCAAAAGCAAAAACACGTGTCGGCTGAAACTTAATAGAGATTAATATATATGGGGGTTTTCGTGTCAACTGACACAACTTTTGAAACCGATGTTTTCCGATCGCGATGAAATTTGCACCTCCATTAATTTTCTGTGCAAATAGTGCACATTGAAGAATCGTTTTTTGTGTTCCAAAGTTAAAAAAAAAAATTTTCATAGATATCCCACTCGCATCCCACTAAGCGACCCCATAACTCTAAAAGGAAAAGACCTTAGCTTTCTTTTGAGTCAAAAAAAATGGCCAATTTGAGAAAAAAGTCAAAAAAGTTTTGGATTTAAAAAAAAATCAAAAACTTTTTTTAATTTTTTTTTAAATTTTTTTTCGAAAGATTGAAGAACTAGCTATCTAAGCTGTTTGGAACACATTTTGTTAAAAACAATAGGTAAGAAGTAACATGGATGAGAATAAACAACTCTTTGGCCAAAATGTCAAATTTCGACCCCCTCTTACTCAGAGAGTCCTTGACCGATCTCGTTAAAAACTTTGTGAAATTTCATTCCGATCGGAAGACATCGGTTTCAAAAGTTGTGTCAGTTGACACGAAAACCCCCATATTCATGATCCTGGATCGACTTTAAGACGATCTAGCGATGTCCGTCCGTCTGTCCGTCTGTCTGTTTGTCTGTTGAAAACACGCTAAAGGCTTTACGGAGGCTCCTGAAGTTTGGCATATATGTTGGGCATTTATCTAGTCAGGTTGGTATTGCATCCAGCGAAATTCAGTGGTTCAAAAGTTATGAGCAAAGACTGAATTTCTTTAAGTGTTTTTCGTGAATTTATGAGATAAAAAACACGCTAACTTTCGAAAGACAATTCTGAGAATTCTGAAGCTTAGTATATATATTTGCCGTTCCCCTGGTCTAGTTCGTGTTTAATTTCAGCCATATTGGTCTAGTGGTGCAAAAGTTATTAGCAAAACCGTGAATTTTAGATTAGTTTCACCATAAATTCACGTGTTGAAAACCCGTTAAACATGTTTTAAAAACATTGGTAAGTCACAAAAATATTTACCAACGTATTCTTGTCACTCAAAAATATTTTTAAATTAAAAAATACACTCGAAAAAAATTTCTCAAAAAAAAATTTACACTAAAAAAAAAAATTGTAAATTATTTTTTTTTTTTCAAAAATTACTAAAAAAAAGTTGATTTACACAAAATAAAATATTTCTAATCAAAAAAGTTATTTTTCACGTTAGAAAATTGTCTTGAAAAGGGCATTGTCGGTATTCATAGATCCGGCCAAGTCGATTTTAACTTCTCTGCTTTTTTTTTTAATAAGATGGAAAAAGTACCAAGGTGCACTATTTTATCACCTGTTACCCTGAAAAAAACGTTGACAAGAAAAACTTGTAATTTTTTTTTGTGCTACATCCTATTTGATAAGAATTTCTTGAAATTTTACAAGCTTTTTACCAATATTTTTGTAATTTTACAAGCTTTTTACCAATAAAATTGTAAATTTAAAATTTTTTTTGACGCGATAAAACTTACAAGAAGGTCTCGTGATTTTACTAGAATTTTTGCTACCTCCTATTTTACGAGGTAAAAATTACGAGCTTTTTTGTAATTTAACACGATTTTTACCAATAAAATTGTAAATTTACAACTTTTTTGGCGAAATAATATTTACAAGTAATTCTCGTGAATTTACTAATTTTTTTTTGTAAAAAAATAGTTGGAAATTTGTAAGATTACTGTAAAATTACAAAAAAAATGTGAATTTCGATCGAAAATTATTTGTTAAAAATAGGAAAAACTGTCAAATATTGGTAAAATGGGATAACGAAAATTTTTCTAGTAATTCGAAAAGGTTTTTTTTTTGTGTATAATTTAAAAAAAAAAATTACGTAATTTTTTAAAGGGTTTTGTTTTTGCTATAGGTACACTAAAAAAACCTTGTAAAATTACAAGAAAGTATGTAACTTTATTTGTGCTAGCTCGTATTTGACAAAAATTCCTTGTTATTTTACAAGTTTTTTACCAGCAATTTTGTAATTTTTTACCAAAAATTTGTAAATTTACAATTTTTTGACGCGATAAAACTTAAAGGAGGTTTCATGATTTTACTAGATTTTTTGCTACCTCCTATTTTACGATGTAAAAATTAAGAGCTTTTTTGTAATTTTACAGGATTTTTACCAATAAAATTGTAAATTTACAACTTTTTTGGCGAAATAAAATTTGCAAGAAATTCTCGTAAATTTACTATATTTTTTTTGTAAAAAATCTTAGAAATTTGTAAGATTATAAGAAAAACTGTAAAATTACAAAAAAATATGTAAATTTCGATCGAAAATTATTTGTTAAAAAACAAAGAAAACTGTCAAATATTGGTAAAATGGGATTATGATACTTTTTCTAGTAATTTGACAAGGTTTTTTTTGAGTAAATTGGAAAATTATTTCTTTAAACAGAACAAGTACCAAAGTACAGTTTTTATCGCTATTTGCAGCCTTAGATGTGAAATTCCCAAAAAAGTTATTTTTCCAGAATGTTTTTTTCTTCTGAAGAATCAAAATTTCTTAAAAAAATTAAGTCACTTTAATGTTCATACAAATCAATTTCAAAAATTTTGCCTTTAATTTCATAAATAAACTTCTCTTGGTTTTCTAGCATGCCAATATTATTTCAATTTAATAGTAGCAAAAAAATGACTCAAAAACTCTTAAAGTTTATTGAAGAATTTATACGACAATTTTGCTTTTAAGCATTTCACAGTTTTCTGATTTCATTACTTAACACAAACACATATATGAAAAAAAAGAAGAAGAAAAAAAAACAGAATATCCTAGAGAAAATCTCGTGAAAATTGTTGTCCAATGTTAAGAGTTTTTAAATAAATTAATTACCAACGGAATCCTTTTGTTAATGCATTTTCCCTTGTTGTTGTCATGGTATTATTTTGTATGAGCAAAATGTGTGAGTGTATGCGTGTGTGAATGTGTTATTGCTTGTGTAGTAGTGTACAAATACACACATACTATGCATCAAATTTTGTTTTCCCTCATCTTTTTCTTTGTATTGTGTATTCAGTTGTGTTCAGCTCAGTTTGGTTGTTCTTGTTGTTGTTGTTGTACCTTTTGACAAAAATGTTTGTTAACATTGGGACGATTTTTTTTCTCGACTTTACACATACAGTTCACATAGTGCAGCATGAATGTGTAGGATATAAAAACTTGTTTTATCTATGGTTGGTTTTTTGTTATTTTCACCATCTTCTGCTTCTTTTACTTCTTGCTTTTTGGTTAGAAATTATGCAACAATTTTTTCGTTGTTGTATTCATATGTTCTTTCATACAAGTTTTTTTTTATTTTTTAAAATTTCTTTGGAAAAGTCAGTATTTTCTATACATTAACAAACACATCCGTAAGGTTTTGCTAAGTTGGAGTAGGCTGAAAAAAAATAATTAAAGATGTGAAAATAAATGAGGCTGTAGATTATACTGGACAATGTAAAAACTGTCATTTATAATATAAAATTGTATTTAACACGTACAATTATATATAATTATATCCGATTTTTTTTTGTTTAAAATTTCATCAAATTTTATATAATTTTATCTGATTTCATAAAACTTTATCAAATTAGATTTAGTTTGATATAATTTTATAAAATTATATATAAAAATTCAGATAATTTTATATATCGTCCATTCCACCAGACATTTGGTAATTTTAGGCATTTTTTGACCGAGGGTCTTCCGATTATTGTTATTTTTTTCATACAGATACTCTATGGAGCCAATTTCAAATTTCATCCATCAGATCGAAAATATTTGAAAAACTCGCTATTTTATTCACGATTTTCGTTTTAAAAAAAGTCAAAAAACTGCAAAATCTGTCTAATTTTGAGCAGCAGTATTTTCTAAACAACATATCGCATTTTAACAATCCATAGCGCATACGAATGGTATGTAAGTCTATTTTGATATCTTATAAACTGAAAAAATATCTGTGGTTTAAAATTGCATTTTATATGCAAATGCAATTTTGAAGTGCATTTTGCGAAACTTTTACCCCATTTAATTTTTTTTTAATTAGCATATTTGAAAAATTTAGGATTTTTGGTACAAAAAAATATTTTCATTACAATGGACCGAGCATGTGTGATATTTTTAATATTTTTTTTAAAAAATACTTCCTTAAGTTTCCTTTGGGCCATTCCAGAAAATTTAGCTCAAATTTTAGTCATTTTCGGAAATGGTGTCTCAGATTAATTTGAACCTTGACACATAGATAGCCCTCATAAATATGATATATGTACCATATATCGTTTTTTTACATTTGGTGTATTTAACGAATTATGGCGGGTCAAAGATTGACTTTTTAAGCAAAAGTAAGAAAAATACATCACGTTTAAAGAGCTGTAACTTCTTAACCAATGACCCGATTTTCACAAATTTAGGCTTATGTGAAAGCTGGGGTTCTTCTTTTAGAAAATATTTCTAAAATAACACAGTTTTTTTTACAGAAATGATGCACAAATGCAAAAACATTTTTTCTTTTCGAATATTTAAAAAAACACATCTTCGATTTTTTAAAAAAAAATTCTGGTGAAAAATAACAATGTTTTGTATAACATATTCAAAATTCAGAGTGGGATCTCCATGGGATCAAAAACTATTCTGTCTTAAGTACGAGGTTCTCATATTTTTCCCTTAGAAAATTTAAATTTCTAATGTTTTGAATGTTTTTCAAAATTTTAATAGTATAATTTTCTTTGAAAATTTAAATTTTTATATTGAAGAAATATAAAATTTTAATTTTCTAAGGTAAAATTTAAGAACTTCGTACAAAAACCAGAATATTTTTTGATCCCATTGGGATCCCACTCTGAATTTTGGATATGATGTACAAAACAGTATTGTTTATCACCAAATTTTTTTTTAAAAAAATCGAAGATGTGTTTTTTTAAATATTCGCAAAAAAAGAATGTTTTTGAATTTTTGCAAGAAGAATTAAGCTTTCATACGAGCCATTACTTGTGATAATCGGGATACTAGTTAAAAAGTTAGAGCACGTTAAACGTCATGTATTTTTCTGACTTTTGCTAAAAAAGTCGAACTTTGACCCGCGATAATTTGAAAACTACAGCAAATTTTGAAAATCCAAAAATGCAACATATCTCATATAAACGTGGATACCTATGAGCCAAATTCTCAGTGGCGTCCAAAGGCATGTTTCCGAACAGTGGGGCGAAAATTTTTGGAATTGCCCCTTTTTAAAAATTTTTATTTTTTAAATTATACCAAAATCATGTAAAAAGACATGTTTTTAAACCGTTATATTTTCAAAAGTACTAATCGTATCTAATTGTTTTTATGCACATTAGAAAAGTATTTTTGTCTATTTTTTGCATTTAATGACCGCAAATATATTGGTGTTTCAAAAATGCATTTTAAATGCAAATGCAGTTTTGAAGTGCATTTTTCATAACTTTTACCCCTTTATACCACTTTGTGTGATATTTTTTTACAATTTTTTAAAAAATCATGCTATTTCAGATTTTTTTGGTTTTATTTTAAATATTGAAATTTTTTTAAGGAAATTAAAAAAAAAAAAAATGTGAAAATAGCACCCACTGTGTGTGATATTTTTTTAGAGTTTTTTAAAAAATCATGCTATTTCAGATTTTTTTGGTTTTATTTTAAATATTGAAATTTTTTTAAGGAAATTTAAAAAAAAAAATTTAAAAATAGCACACACAGTGGGTCCATTATTAGCAGGACATTATTTTGAAGTAAAAATTGTAATCTTTTCGAATATGATAACTAAAAAAAGATTCAAAGGGGTAAAAGTTTTGAAAAATGCACTTCAAAACTGCATTTGCATTTAAAATGCATTTTTGAAACACCAACATTTTTCTGGTCATTAAACACAAAAAATAGACAAAAATACCTTTCTAATGTGCATAAAAACAATGAGATACAATTAGTACTTTTGAAAATATAACGGTTTAAAAACATGTCTTTTTACATGATTTTGGTATAATTTAAAATATAAAATTTTGTTTAAGGGAAACTTAAGGAAGTATTTAAAAAAAAAAAAATATTAAAAATATCACACATTCTCGGTCCATTGTAATGAAAACATTTTTTTATAGCAAAAATCCTAAATTTTCCAAATATGTAAAAGTTTAGCAAAATGCACTTCAAAACTACATTTGCATATAAAATGCACTTTTAAGCCACCAATATTTTTTCAGTCTATAAGATATCAAAATAGACTTACATACCATTCGTATGCGCTATGGATTGTTAATTTGCATTTTTTTGACTTTTTTAAAAACGAAAATCGTGAATAAAACAGCGAGTTTTTTAAATATTTTCGATCTGATGGATGAAATTTGAAATTGGCTCCATAGAGTATCTGTATGAAAAATATAACAAAAATCGGAAGACTTTCGGTCAGATTTTTTAAAATGACTCATGGAATGGACGATATATATTTAATCAAATTATATATACAATATTTTGCTCGGGTATGCAACTACGAAAATTTAATTAAATAAACTCCTTTTTTGCAACTATTTATCAAAACTATTTTGCTGCATTATATAATAAAACACTATTTCGGTTCTTTTTTTTTATCAATATCTACTATTTTGGTACTTTCCATTTAGGTATATGGGGGTTTTCGTGTCTTCGATGTCTTCCGATCGGGATGAAATTTGCACCGAGGTTGATCCTATTGGATAGTAGTTCAACGACATCAGTCAAGGACTCTCTGAGTTAGAAGGGGTCGAAATTTTACATTTTGGCCAAAGAGGTGTTTATTCACATCCATGTAACTTCTTACCTATTGTTTTTAGCAAAATGTGTCCCAAATAGTATAGATAGCTATTTCTTCAGCCTTTTGAAAAAAAATTATAAAAAATTAAAAAAAAAGTTTTTTGATTTTTTTTTTTTTAAATCCAAAACTTTTTTGACTTTTTCCTCAAATTGGGCCCTTTTTTTGACTCAAAAAAAAACTTAGGCCATTTCCTTTAAGAGCAATGTGGTCGCTTAGTGGGATGCGAGTGGGATATCTATGAAATTTATTTTTTTTTTTACTTTGGAACACAAAAAACGGTTCTTAAATTTGCACTATTAGGCGTGGGATAGCTAACCAGTTTTCGATTTTGATTCGCGATACCCTCTAATTTTTATAGGTTCGAAAAAAAAAGCATGAGCCAAAAAATGAGGGCGGTGGGGTGGGGCGATATGGCCCCTCATCGGGGGTCAAAGTTGGGCGTAAAGAGGTAAAAAACCCCAAAAAGCCCCACAACTGCCCTAGAAACGCCCCTGGAGGGGTGCAATGTGAGGCGAACCTCCAATAATTTTCTGCCCCCAACATTTTTCTTGAACATATAACCCCTATTTTCAATTCCTAAGAGGGCTCCCATACAAAATGACATTTTTATTAAACTTGCTCTTACCGCTCTAACTGTCCATAGGGTGCCCCTATAGAAGTAAAATGTATGACCCATTTCGATCCTCTGTTGGAAGGTGGAATTTCGGGTAAATATGGTTACGAATGTTAAGTCTCATCTTTCTGCAATTAAAAAAAAATATCCCACTTGACGACTGAAATTTATATGTCCATGAAATGCAATGCAAATCAGCACAGAAATTGTTTCAAGCAAAAACGAAAATTTAACATTTTTGGATTTTCGGCTTTTAATTTTTTGGATTAATTCGTCTAATGTGAATCATTTTGAAACTATTTATTTTGAAAATAATAAAATAAATTAATAAAATAGCATATAAATCCAAATATTAAAATTGCATAAAAATTTGAAATGCAGTATTTTCTGGGATAACGGCACACAGAAAAATTTTTTTGACAAGATTTTTGAGATCAGCGGGTTCTAATTACCCTAAAAAAGTAGCTTTTTCCAAAAAAGAAAAATAAAATTGAATCTTGGTCCAAAATGGGACTTCGTCCAAAATGGGATTGAATCTTGGTCCAAAATGGTCCAAAATTGAATCTTGGTCCAACATATAAAGTGGATAACTTACCAAAGTTTTTGCTCTAAAAAACTTAAAACCACTTAATTGGTTGTATTATACCCAAAACGTAAATTTTTTTTTATATTTTTTTTTGTGTATATATAAACTTTTTTGCTTGGGTATGCAAACATTTTTTTTTAATTTTTGGAATGACACGAAATTACGGAAATTTAAGTAATTAAAGCCCCGTTTTGGTACTTTTTTATCAAGAAGTTCCATTTTGGTACTTAAGACAAAATACTATTTTGGTGCATTTTATAAAAAAAATACTATTTTGGTTCTTTTTATCAATATATACTTTCCATTCAGGTACATATTTTTTAAAAATATTATTTTGGTACTTTTTATAAAATGTGGTTTCTTTGTACCAAAATAAAATTTTGTTATAAAAAGTACTAATACAGTACTTTCTAAAAAAATCTAAAATTGCGATTTTTATGAAAAGTACCAAAGTAGAGCTTTTTAATGAAAAAAAAATTACCAAACTTGTACTTTAAATTAAAAAAGTGCCAAAAAAGTACATTTTATTAAAAAAAATGACAAAACGGTACTTTTTTATAAAATGCACTTTTTATCAATCATCCTTATTTCTAAATACGCGCATCACTTCGACGTCGAATGAGTTTCACTTTCGACGACCGAGTTTTACCACATTCTACAATACTTCAGTGGTATCGGTGAAGGAATATCGATTTATTTTTGTCATCACTAGCAAAACACAAAAAAACAACAAAACATATAAAATAACATGAATTGTAAATGAATTAAAATTATATTGCGGGTCATATTATATATTTATTTTCAATCGTACTATAATATATATAATTATAAAATTAAGGAGAAGTTATTAAACTTTAGAAATTAAACAAAAAATCGCCATAAACAAAAATCCTTTTCTGTGTGGCACAGTCCGGGAACAAATGCAGTTTGCATTTTCATGGTTTTTATTCTGCCGGAGACATTTTTTTTACATAATTTATACAAAAATAAAACACTTAATTGATATTTAAAAGAAAATTCTAGTAGTTTTAATGATTTAGTTAAAAAAACACAATTTTCTATAAAAACGCGCCAAAAAAGATGTCGAACAAAATTTTATGAATCTGGCGTCGAAGACGAATTGAGGAATACGTCGAATGTCGACGATGACGAAAAAACATATGTTTTTCGTCTGTATCATCTCCAACGTATTCACGAATACCAAAAATTACATTCGTCGCGTTTTAAACGCGTTTATGACAACAGGAATAGCCCCGAATATGTCATTTTTTGTAACAAAATAGAACTTTGTTAAAATACTAACAAGGGAAGTCTCCCTGGTGGCACCCTCCGATCTTAATGAAATTTGGATATGTTGTTAAAAACGAAAATTAATTCGACACGTATTTTTTTTAGCGACCCAAGCTCATTTTTAGGGGGGGGGGGTCGTTTTGTATGGGGGGAAAATGACCTTTTTCAGTTTTTTACGATTTACGCCTATTTAAACAAAATTAATATAGGCATGTGTGGTATCAGATTAAAGGTATTAAAAATACCTATCTCGTGGTGCTAACAACGGGCCAAAGAAAATAATATTTTTTGACTTATTAACAAAAATGTCCTAAAATTTTGGTATTTTACTCAATATGACGAAAAGTTGTGCATGTTCGGACACGTTCTTAGCACACGTAGATAGGTTTTCCAAATACCTTGTATTTGGTATGTAACATGACTAGGTTTCTTTGCATAATATATTATGCAAAAAACTGAAAAATCGCCTTGTCTTCCCCCTCCTTTTTACTCCCTAAATAAGAATTTGGGCCGCTAAAAAAAATACGTTTCCCTTAATTTTTTCCGATCTACAAAATAAAACCAATTCCATAAAGATCCGCGGGTGACACTAGGAAGACTTCCCTTGTAAGTTTAAAAACCCAACCCTTTCTTAAAAAACCACCCCTGTAGGATGACAAAGTAAGTATACCCACATACTGTAGTCGGAAGGTATTTAAAATGATCAAAACAGTAATTTTAATAAAAAAAAGTAACAAAACAGTATATTTTTAATAAAAAAACGTACAAAAAAAGCTCATTTTAGGAAAATTTTATTTTAAATTTTTGACTAAAATTTCCTTTTTTTTAAAAGGCACTTAAATACAACGTTTTTTTTTTAAAGTAGCAGAATCGTCCTTTTTTAATAAAGAACACCAAAAATCATTTTTTATTCAAGAAAGTAGTTTTTAAAAAAGGTACCAAAATAGATTTTTTTTTATAAAAAGTATCAAAAAGTACTTTTTATAAAAAGTATCAAAAAGTACTTTTTATAAAAAGTATTAAAAAGTACTTTTTAAAAAGTATCAACAAATACTTTTTTATTAAAAGTACTAAAATATAACTTTGTTATAAAAAGCTACAAAATATTACTTTTTATAAAAAGTACCACAACATTACTTGTTATAACTTTGTATTTCTATTTCAAAAAAAGTATCAAACTTTTTGAAAAAAGGTACCAAAATATGTATTTTTCAAAAAAGGTATCGAAATATTGCTTTTTATTAAAACTACTTTTTTATAAAAACTACTTTAAAAAAATCAAATTATTTTGGAGACTGTTTTGCTGTTTCTTATTAAAAAAATCCTGGTATATGCACTTTATAAAAAAGTATTTCTTGGTGCTTTTGTTAGTAGAATATCAGAAAGATTTGGTAATTTTTAATTAAAATTTCTATTTATCAAAAAGTAACTTTTGGAAATTTTAAAAAGTACCATTTTGGTACTTTAAAAAGTACCATTTTTGTATTTTCAAAAAGTACTTATTTTTCCTTTTTTATAATATTATTATATTTTGATTAGTTCGAAAGAAGATTTTTAAGATTTTATGTGTAGTTTTGACTTATCTATGTGTAATTTCAAATTTATTTAGTGGCAACACTGCTCATAACCTGACAACAGACAAAAAACGAAAAATATCACATATTTTATGAAATATCTCAAAATCATAAAATCTCTGAATTTTTTATTAAGATGCGTTGCCCTACTCTATTACAAAATATGTGTAGTTGTAGTATTTTGAAGTTTTCTACATATGCTTGTTAAATGTATAGTCAGCTGTCTGGTTGACTGGATGACTGACTTTCTAGTGAGGGAATATAACCTTTTTTTTTCTTTCTTTCTGTTTAAGCATTTCAGAATGCTCATTTAGGGAATTGCTTACAAGCACTAGTAGCATTAAGCAACAAAAATCCAACAAAAAATGTTTTTTTCACTCAGGCATTTTATTTTTATATTAGATTAAGGAATAAGTAGTTTCGAACAATTGTAAGGCACGGTAAATGCTTAGAAGAGAGTTATGAAGTGATTTTATGAGTTTTATGGTTTTGACAATTGTTTTTGTTAAATTTTTTTATTTACAGTCAAACTCGGTTATAACGAACTCGGTTATAACGAACTAATTCTAAAGTCCCGACGTTTTAGCAACAATTTTCACACAAAATACTTCTTTTATAAAGAACTCGGTTATAACGAATCCTCGGTTAAAAAGAACTGCTTATTATGGTCCCACGAACACAATTTCATGCATATTTACCTTTTTATAACGAACTCCCATGAATATTTTTTAATGTGTGGCAATCATGTTTACCAAAATTCTAAAAGGTTGGAATTTTTTGGTTTATATTATAATTTTTATAACATTTATTTATAATTTTTTCTTCTCACGAAGTAGTTTATTTACGAAAAAAACATCAAATTATACAAAATTGGATATATTTTTTTGTAATAAAAACTAGGTTGATAAAAAATATACCTCGTTTATTGCGAACTTCGTTTATGACGAACTATTTTTACTGGTCCCTCGGAGTTCGACTGTACGATAAATTGTGAATTTTTTAACATTAAACAAGTGATAGAGTTTAATTCGGCAGTGCAGAATAATTTATACCATACAACATGTAAGCTAGAAAGCATTGAGAGTACCTTTGTAATTTCATGCATTTCTTAAAAAGCTTCATAAAACGTTCCAAATTTTAAAAACACATTAATAAGTTAATTCATCATCATCATCTTTTGGTGTTACAGCCCGGGGTGGGCCTTAACCTTGTCCACTTTCTTCTTCCATTCGGATCTATCTTGCGCAGAGTGTTTCCAATTGTTAATGCTAACTTTTCTACAATCTTCTTCAACTCCATCTAGCCATCTTGACCTCGGCTTTCCTCTCGCTCTTGTGTTGTAGGGCATGGCATTCATTATTCTTTGTTGAGCTCTATTCGGAGGCATTCTTGCTACATGTCCTGCCCAGCTCAGTCTTTGCGCTTTTATAAATTTTACAACATCTTTACCTTCGATTATATTATCGATCTCAAGGTTATTTCGTCTTTGGTAACTACCGTCGTCATTTATTTTTGGGCCATATATTTTTCTTATTATTTTTCTTTCAAAAACCCGAAGCTTTTCTTCATCTGAGAGTGTCAAGGCCCAAGTTTCACAACCGTATGTTAGTACCGGCAGCACTACTCTTTTATACAGCCGTACCTTAAGTGAGCGAGCTATTAGTCGGGACTTAAAAAGTTTGAGTTGCGCATAAAATGCTTTTTGGGCAGCTTGAATTCGATCGTTTATCGATAGATGCATATCGTTAGAGCTGTTGATTAATGCACCTAGGTATTTGAAGCTCGTGACTTTTTCGTTTCATTTTCCAAGATTGCAAAATTTTGTTCTAATTCGCGCACACTGTGTGAGTTAATTAATATATTAATAATAACAATAAACACAAATTTGTTATTGTTTTGTTTGCGCTTATTGCGTTATGCCTACATAATTATATTAGGTGTAGGCGGAAAGCTAAACTGAAATTAAACACAATTAGTGCGGTTAACACAATATTCAGTTAAATCAAAGTTAACGTAACCTTAGGTTAGTCCCATACAAATTTGACATCTATAACCTCCGGTTAGCACTAAACCCAATTTATCTTCCGGTTAGTTCGTTTGTGTTATCGGCCCTTAGTCACATATTGAACATTTTAATTTTGGACGAAAATAACAAATTGTTGCTAACAATTTGTTATTTTTGTCCATTGTTGCTAACAATTTCTTTTTTCGTAAGCCACTTGTAACCGTCACTGATATATTCTTTAATTGACGTGGTTGTAGTAAATAAGTTAGAAAAATACACTTTTACTTTTTTTATTTAAGTGTTAAACTAAATTTTTTCACACAAAATTTTACAGTAATTTTAAATTATTATAATAACCGTAAAACCACGAAATTATATAAAAAAACGCGAATTTTAAATGCAGTGAAAGCCCGGTTTAACGAACCTCGATTTAACGAATATTCGATATAACGAACGAAAAAAATTTTAAAATTCACTACACTCAAAAAAATTCTGTTAAATTACAGAAATACTATGCTGAAACAGCAGAAAATAATATAGATTTCCAACCAGCAAGATTTTTTGTTATTTTACGAAGAAAACTCTTTAAAATGCTTTTGATAAAAAAAAACTGTAAATCTATAGAATTATCTGAAAAATGTTGATAACAGTGACCAGAATTTTACAAAAAAAACTCTGTAAATTTACAAAGCTTTAGCTAAATGCATTTTATGAGTGCAAAATTTTACAAAAAAAAATCTGTAAATTTACAAAGCTTTGACCAGAAATTGATAAAAAAAAACACTGAAAATTTACAAAGTTTTTGTTAAATTTATTTGATTTCAATCTTAACCAAATTAAATAATTGTGAACAAAACTAACAACATACATACACAGAAAATAAAATCGTCAAATTTAAATCAACAAACACACTCAGAAAATTATGTAAGTTACTACATGTTAGTTGTTTGTATATTTTACAGTAGTTAGTTATTTTCAACTACAAAGTCAGTTGTTTTTGTATGAAAAATATCAAACAACTATTTCTGTTAGTTATTTTAAGTACTTTTTTTGAATAACTAACAAAAAAAAAACTGTGATGTAGTAACAGTTATTTAAAGTAGTTAATTTTAATTTTTTTTAACTCTGAAAAATTTTCAAAGTTTTTTCTAAAAAATAAAAATAAATTTTCGTTTTTTTCATTTTTCACAACTTTTTAAAAAAAAAAAAAAATCTGTGAAAAAATTTGGTCTTCAATATTTTTTCTGAAAATTTTTTTGAAAAAAATAAATTATTTATTTTTACTACATTTTAGTTGTTTTGACTACAAATGTAAGTAGTTTTTACTACATAAGTCGGTTGTTTTTTGTCAGTTAAAATAACTAACATTGTTAGTTGATTTAACTGAAAAAGTAGTTGACCCCAAAACAACTTACAAAGTAGTTATTTTAACTGACATTTTCAGTTGATTTTACTAACATAATTTTTTGAGTGCAGCAATTGTAAATCAACCAAACATGATATCAACCAAACATTTAATAAAAACGGCCGCCTGTTAGTCTATAATACAAAACTTCGATTTTGTTTTTAACAAACTCAGTCAAGTAATTTTATTTCAATATTATTTTATCATGCCAACAAATAGTTTTTGTGTTTGTTGAATTTCTTTGTTTAAAAAAACTAAGATATTTTACGTTTGTCAGATCAACAAATTGTGATTGTATATGGTTTTGAATTGAGAAAAGTGTGAAAGAAAAAATTTAATTTTTCTAAAAATTTAAGACATCCTGGTTTGTTTCTTACTAGTTTCATATTATCCAGTTATAATAATCTTCAGAAAAACTTTTAATGTCAAATTTATTTAGTTAATAGTCAATAAAACTCTATATGTGAAAATTATTTACAGATCGCAGCCGACAAGGATTGAACTCATCATCATCTGTAATACTTTGCTATTAACTGCTTGTAACGTACAATCACTCTAGACCGATGCGCCAAGTAGACTGTTAAGCAAGTATCAACTAAATCTGATTTTTTCAATTCGAGCGTGGTTGTTGTTTTTTTCTCACAGAAGACTTGTTATTGTAATTGTGTAAACAAACTTTTATTTTTAGTAATCATTATTCTTCTTCCTCTCCTTCATCAATTCTGATCTAAGTACTTATTTTTGCAAACATTGCCAGACATGGTCTATATTTTAGACACAAATGTTAGGTGTTGCCATTTTTCCAAAGATACTGGTTGCCACTTAGGGCGACTTATAGTCGTTATTTTTAAATTATTGTTTCTGTCAAGACAGTCGAGCTCAGGCTCTAATTATAATTATGTATTATAATTTTTTGATTTGTGGTTGTATTTGTTGAATTTCTATGTGGAAAAAAATTTAAGTTTTTGTACTTTTGTCAATACAAATAATAATTTTAGAGAACTATTACAAACACGTTTATCAATTTTTTTTTTAAATTTTTTTTTCAACAATCAATATTTACAAACGTTAGTTGATATCACAAATTTCTGTATAGGAACACTTTCAGTGAAAAAGTTAATTGTGTTCACAAATATGGTGGTCAATATAACAATTCGGTTTTTTCTGTGTATCGTCGCTGCGCCTAAAAATGGAGTCATATGTTTTTAAAATTTTTTCAATGAAGCCCAAGAAACAGATTTTTTTGGTCCTTTAGCAGTATTTTTTAGAAGTCAACTTTTAATCAACATGAAACTTATAATATTGGTTTAATGTTTGTGTGAAGTTATGTTCATGAAAGTACAGCGAAAGAACCAAATTTGGCTGTTTCTTGGTCCTCTTCAAAAATAAAATTTTAACACATGACTCCATTTTTGGGCGCAGCGACGATATTTTTAATAGTATTTATTTTTAAGTTGTCATTCCAACGTCGTTTTTAATTTTGTTGACCTTTGCGTGCATGAACTCCAGAACTTCTCTGCTTCAAAAACATTTACAGTCTGACAAGCCATCAAAATAATTCTTTGCGTATTGCGTATATTTTAAGTTTTTAAAACTCACATATTTATTGGCGCATTTAAGCGGTGGATGTTCACCGCATTATGTATATTTTAACTTATTAAAACTCATATATTTAGTGGCGCATTTAAGCGGTGGATGTTCACCGAGATTTTTATAAATTAATAAACAACGATTCAAGCAGGGTCATTTAAATGTGAAAATTATGTTTCCTATTAGTTCTTTCATAAACTTTGAGAAAAAAACAAAAATTTAAATGTGCCTGATTAAAAGCATTCCCCACTTTAAGTGGCAACTATAAGAATTCTTATAAATTCTCTTAAACTTTAATGTGTAACTTGACACAAAATAACGACAAATGCCATCATTTAAATGCGCCCGCTTAAATGTTCGCACGCGGATGTTTTGAACTGAAATTTTTTACTCCAAAACGCAAAAAAATTGCAAAACAAACATATGAAAATTAAATTAAAAAAAAAAAAAAATTCAAGCTTTTCCAAATTTACTTAAACTTTTTAGCAACTCAACACGGTGAGCCTCAGCGATGTTCAGGTTGAACTTTAGTGTCGACGAAAAGTGTAAGCGCAGTTCGATTTCTACAAGATTAAATATCACAAAACTGTTCACAGCGAAATCGTAGCGAAATTAGTGTTTTTGTATTTTTTTAAATTTTGACATTGACATTTTTTAAATATTTTCAAAAACTGAGTATACAGTTTTAATTGAACTTATTTAAAGGTCACACTACAGTAAACATCAAAATCCTATCTTCTTAAGTTCAGGAGAAATCGCGAAATTAATTTTTGCTGTTTTTGTTGTCGTTTTTTATATTTAGGTAGGTTTCTTTGAAATTCCGTAAAAACATGGTATGAAGTTTTACTTGTGCTTGATCAAAGGTCACACAGCTGTTGACACCAAAATTGCAAGTGTTAAATTTTGCGAGATATCGCGTAATTATATAGTCTTTTTTTATTAATTATTTATATTTTAAACCCGGTTCTTTAGAAAGAATAAAAAAAAAGTGGTATGCAGTTTGATTTGAGCATGTTAGAAGAAATTAAAGCTGCACACAAAAAAATTATAGCTGCTTACTTTCGCGAGAAATAGCGGGTATTTCTTGTTTTGCTTAATAAAAGAAGTTTCTTTAACATTGTTGAAAAACACGAAATGCAGTTTGATTTGCTATTTATTAAAGGTGATAAGGCTGTTAACATTTAAGTTCTAGCTGCTCAATTCTTCGAGATATAGCTAACATACTCGCTAAACTACTATTTATTCATTACTTTGTGTTATTTTGGTCTGTATAAACATTTACTTCAATTAACGACAAAAATGTGGAATGCAGTTTGAATTCGAGGTTATTAAAGTTAACAAAACTGCAAGCATTAAAATTATAGATGATCAATTTCTCGAGAAATCAAGAAATGACAAATATATTGTATGCAGATTAAATTTTATGTGGTAAAAGGTGGTAAAACTGCTCAAATCAATATCTGGACTGCTAATTTTCGCCAAAAATAAAATTTTTTCCAATTTTTTTTTTTAATTTTGCAATTTTTCGCGAAATTGAGCAGATTTGATTTCGAACTTAACTGTTTTGTGACCTGTAAATAAATAAAGGGTGTTTTTTTTAGTGTTACCGAACTTTAAATCAAAATAAAGTAAGGAAAAATATATTTAATATCAATCAAACTGACTTTATTGGATAGATAATTTTATGACATTTATGTTTAAAAATGATTTGGGGCCATATCGCCATCTCGAATGGCTCGTACATGGAGTAATCTGAACCTCTATTTTCACACAATTTTCACTGAATTTGCAGCCAAATTTTGAATTTCACCAATAAATCGCCGAATGTTGATTTCCAGGTGTTTAATTATCTCTAATTTATCGGAATAGACGAATTACTTTACATATCCCCAAAGAAAATAGTTCAATGGGGTTAAATAAAATTATTTTGGTAGCCAATTAACAGGATCTTTGAATAAAGTTTAAGTTTGATAAACATAACCATTTTTTTGATAAAAAATTTAAACAATTTGCAAGCGTTGCTCTTGAGTAAGTCTTTGCAGGATAAAATGTCAAACCATACTTAACAAAAACCAACCATCAGCTGTTAAATCGATTGTCAAATAAAGCAGTATTACCAAATCAAAGTTGTGAACCTCTAAAAAAAACACCCTATACAATTAAATCTGCATACTCAGTATTTGAAGATATTTAAAAAACTTCATTGTCAAAATTTTATAAAATACAAAAAACACTAATTTCGCGATACCTCGCGAATGCGAGCAGCTACGATTTCGCTGGTTACAGTTTTGTGATATTTAATAAAGTAGAAATCGAACTGCGTTTACACTTTTCGTCGGCAATAAAGTCGAACCTAAACATCGCTGAGGCTCACCGTGTCAAACAAAAAAAAATTCTACAGTTTCAAAACAATACGTGTTGATGTAGTTTTTATAAAATAATTAACCAAGAAATGTCTTTTTCTTTAATCCTTTTCCTGTACACCAATGTGTTGTATGTGTATTTGTGTCCCCTTTTCTTTTATATAACTTTTTTTGTATTATAAAGTTTTTTTTTTTTTTTTGCTAAAAATAGCACACATTAATTGTATTTAAAGAAGTATTCAACTATGGTTGTTTCTTTGGCTCAAAAAAGGCAAAAAATTAAAAACGAAAATTAAATTTATTAGTTTTTATCGTAAAAAAAAAAAATTTTTTTTGTTCCCCTTTGAGTATGCATTAAAAAGGTATTGTACAATGGTACATTCAAGAGTACGTATGTCTGTTCATAAAGTCTTTTAAGAATATTATTATATTCATTTAAAATCCGTTTATAAGAATGGAATTTTAACATCATATATGTTGCTATGTTACCCTTCGACATTTCTTCGTTTTGGGTTTTTCAAAAAAAGACAAACAGTCAAACCAGGATAACTGTAAAGAATGTCATGGTGAAATGGCTGGAGAAGTTTTTTTTCACGGTTTGGAATTGGTTTAATTTTCCCAAAATTAATGAGGTATGCAAACACAAATGTAAAGCTTCATTAATGTAATGAAATTCATCATAAAAGTTCATCCAATGAATTTCTTTCAGTATATTTATGAAATGTTTTATAAATATTCATAGTATTTATGAAACATTTCAATATATTTATGAAAATTTTCATAATATTTATGAAAACTTCAAAAGTTTCATTGGACGAACTATTATGAAATATTGTTTTACAGTTCTTTGAGTGTAGACCATACACTTCTCCTCGAGATTTATATTTTTTTATATACTAGGAGTTGTTTGTTGGAAAAAATTCAGTTATTTGTGCTCGACCGTGTATACAAATTCTTTTCCCATTTTTTGCATTTGAGTAGTCATCGTGGTAAGAGAAAAGCTCAAATAAAATAAGAAACTTAGCTTCAAAGTGAATATTTAACTTTCGTTGCATTATCTTATGTTGTCTTCCATCAAACAAAAAAATAATAAATTATCATGAACAAAACGGTGCACTGTGGGAGAAATGCTTATTTTGAATAGTGGCTCGAGGCAATTTTTCTTTATAACTACAAGACATAAGACATAAGACCGAACACTTTGAGACTTTTTCTATAGGAAAAATGTCTCAGAATCTGAGAAAATGTCTCAGAATCTGAGACTTTTTCTATAAGAAAAATGTCTCAGAATCTGAGACTTTATCTATAAGAAAAATGTCTCAGAATCTGAGACTTTTTCTATAAGAAAAATGTCTCAGAATCTGAG
Organism: Pegoplata infirma; assembly: GCA_963921195.1. Taxonomy (NCBI): domain Eukaryota; kingdom Metazoa; phylum Arthropoda; class Insecta; order Diptera; family Anthomyiidae; genus Pegoplata; species Pegoplata infirma. Next base: position 97,680 of record CAWUER010000601.1, read on the forward strand.
ACTTTTTCTATAAGAAAAATGTCTCTGAATCTGAGAGTTTTTCTATAAGAAAAATGTCTCAGAATCTGAGACTTTTTCTTTAAGAAAAATGTCTCAGAATCTGAGACTTTTTCTATAAGAAAAATGTCTCAGAATCTGAGACTTTTTCTATAAGAAAAATGTCTCAGAATCTGAGACTTTTTCTATAAGAAAAATGTCTCAGAATCTGAGACTTTTTCTATAAGAAAAATGTCTCAGAATCTGAGACTTTTTCTATAAGAAAAATGTCTCAGAATCTGAGACTTTTTCTATAAGAAAAATGTCTCAGAATCTGAGACTTTTTCTATAAGAAAAATGTCTCAGAATCTGAGACTTTTTCTATAAGAAAAATGTCTCAGAATCTGAGACTTTTTCTATAAGAAAAATGTCTCAGAATCTGAGACTTTTTCTATAAGAAAAATGTCTCAGAATCTGAGACTTTTTCTATAAGAAAAATGTCTCAGAATCTGAGACTTTTTTCTATAAGAAAAATGTCTCAGAATCTGAGACTTTTTTCTATAAGAAAAATGTCTCAGAATCTGAGACTTTTTTCTATAAGAAAAATGTCTCAGAATCTGAGACTTTTTTCTATAAGAAAAATGTCTCAGAATCTGAGACTTTTTTCTATAAGAAAAATGTCTCAGAATCTGAGACTTTTTTCTATAAGAAAAATGTCTCAGAATCTGAGACTTTTTTCTATAAGAAAAATGTCTCAGAATCTGAGACTTTTTTCTATAAGAAAAATGTCTCAGAATCTGAGACTTTTTTCTATAAGAAAAATGTCTCAGAATCTGAGACATTTTTCTATAAGAAAAATGTCTCAGAATCTGAGACTTTTTTCTATAAGAAAAATGTCTCAGAATCTGAGACTTTTTTCTATAAGAAAAATGTCTCAGAATCTGAGACTTTTTTCTATAAGAAAAATGTCTCAGAATCTGAGACTGTTTTCTATAAGAAAAATGTCTCAGAATCTGAGACTTTTTTCTATAAGAAAAATGTCTCAGAATCTGAGACTTTTTTCTATAAGAAAAATGTCTCAGAATCTGAGACTTTTTTCTATAAGAAAAATGTCTCAGAATCTGAGACTTTTTTCTATAAGAAAAATGTCTCAGAATCTGAGACTTTTTTCTATAAGAAAAATGTCTCAGAATCTGAGACTTTTTTCTATAAGAAAAATGTCTCAGAATCTGAGACTTTTTTCTATAAGAAAAATGTCTCAGAATCTGAGACTTTTTTCTATAAGAAAAATGTCTCAGAATCTGAGACTTTTTTCTATAAGAAAAATGTCTCAGAATCTGAGACTTTTTTCTATAAGAAAAATGTCTCAGAATCTGAGACTTTTTTCTATAAGAAAAATGTCTCAGAATCTGAGGCTTTTTTCTATAAGAAAAATGTCTCAGAATCTGAGACTTTTTTCTATAAGAAAAATGTCTCAGAATCTGAGACTTTTTTCTATAAGAAAAATGTCTCAGAATCTGAGACTTTTTTCTATAAGAAAAATGTCTCAGAATCTGAGACTTTTTTCTATAAGAAAAATGTCTCAGAATCTGAGACTTTTTTCTATAAGAAAAATGTCTCAGAATCTGAGACTTTTTTCTATAAGAAAAATGTCTCAGAATCTGAGACTTTTTTCTATAAGAAAAATGTCTCAGAATCTGAGACTTTTTTCTATAAGAAAAATGTCTCAGAATCTGAGACTTTTTTCTATAAGAAAAATGTCTCAGAATCTGAGACTTTTTTCTATAAGAAAAATGTCTCAGAATCTGAGACTTTTTTCTATAAGAAAAATGTCTCAGAATCTGAGACTTTTTTCTATAAGAAAAATGTCTCAGAATCTGAGACTTTTGTCTCAGAATCTAGACTTAATAAAATAAAAAAAAAAATAAATCTGAGACTTTTTCTATAAGAAAAATGTCTCAGAATCTGAGACTTTTGCTATAAGAAAAATGTCTCAGGATCTGAGACTTTTTCTATAAGAAAAATGTCTCAGAATCTGAGACTTTTTCTATAGAAAAAAATGTCTCAGAATCTGAGACTTTCTATAGAAAAAAATGTCTAAGAATCTGAGACTTTTTCTATATTAAATATATTTTAGAATCTTTGACTTTTTCTATAGGAAAAATGTCTCAGAATCTTAGACTTTTTCTATAGAAAAAATGTCTCAGAATCTGAGACATTTTCTATAGAAAATATTAATCTGATTTTTGTTTTAAAAATGTTAAACCCACTGTGCCAAGGTAGAAAAATTAAAACAGCAGTATATTGTTTCAAAACAATCAAAAAAGGGAAAAGAACACACATACATACTCGTATACGCCTTTTTTAATTCATTTAAATATTTTTTGTTGTTGTATCTCTACCCTCAAAAAAGTATGAATGTGCGATTTGTTTTAACTCGTAAAGCAATTAGAAAACTTGTTCGTTTCGTTTGTTTTGTAATTTAATTACAATTTTTAAGAATATTTTTTTTTTGCAACATCTTCTCCAGCATGTTGGTTGGTTTGTGATGCAAAAGGAAATAAAATTTAAAAACTTTTGTCTGGGGTATATTTAAACATCTTAAAACTACCACAAGTACTCCTTATTTAAATATATGAGAAATTTTTAAAAATAGTTTTTCTTCTTAATTTTTTAGTTTACTGAAGATAAAAATCTTACATTTTTACTTTTTATTTTAAGCCTTTTATCAACTTAATAATCAAAAAAAAAAAAAATTTAATTTTTTTTCTTCATTTAATGCCCACATATATGTAAGTAAAATGTACATTTGTTTATCTTTTCAAGTTTGCATAAAAAATATCCATTATTAATTACGTTTGAAGCCACATCTGTATTTAGATTTTATATTCAAATCTAAAACTTTATTGTTTGTAGTTCAAAACTTTACAGAGATATTTAAGAGAGTATATAGATAAATCAAATAAAGATTTTACAAAAAGAAAATTTTATGATGCTAATTTGAAGAAACAGAGAATTTTTCTACCGTAAAAGTTTGTGAGAATCTAAGATGGTTTTATAAAAAAATTTTAAACGTCAGGCATTCTAAACTAAAATAATAAAATTTTTTTTTGAATCACAAAATTTTTTTTCGTGTTCCTCCTTTTCAAAATGCGTCTGTCTATGTGTGTTCAAATCTTTAATAGTAGAATAATTTTATATGTAAATGTTAAATATATTTATGTATATACTTTTCTAAATTGGATTTTCTTACGAATTTATATGTACTTATACAGGCCCGTAGCCAGGGGATTCGGGACATGATCTTCCCTAAAAAAAATCTGACTTGATGAAAAAAATTTGACAACAAATGACTCAAAATTTTAGTTTTTTTGTGTAAATAATTTTATAAAACTGGAAAATTTTTCTGGACGAGAAATATTAAATTTTTATACGAAAAATGTCTTTCTATGCGAAAAATGTTTCAGAATTTGAGAATTTTTTTATACACATAAAAAAAAAAAAACCTTGTCCAATTACCAGAAAAAGTCTTGTAATCACATTTAACCCATATTTGACAGTTTTCCTTGTTATTTAACAAAAAATTTTCGATCAAAAATTTTAATTTTTTTTTTTTAATTTTACAAATTTCCAACTTTTTTTTACAAAAAAAATCTAGTAAGTTCACAAGAATTCCTTGTAAGTTTTATTGCGCCAAAAATTTTGGAATTTTTTTTTGACCAACACTCAGGGGATGCCCCATATAAATGCATTGTGTTAAGATCAGGAAATATTTGTATGGGAAGGAGGAGAGAGGGAGTACACTCAAAAAAAAAAACTTGTAAAGTTACCAATAAATCTCGTGATTTTACGAGGCTATTCTCGTAAAATATGACGTAGGTAAAATTCTTGTAAAATTACGAGGATTTCCTCGTAATTTTGAATGCACCAAAAATTGGTAAAAATAACCAATTTTATTGGTAAAAATATTGTTTTAAAACCGGAAAAATACAAAAAAAAATGGTAAACTTACAAGAAAAAATGGTAAATATGTTTAAAAAAATGGTAAATTTACAAACCAAAATGGTAAATTTACAAACCAAAATGGTAAATTTACAAAAAAAAAAATTTTTGTTAACAACATAAATCCTCGTAATAAAATAATTTTTTGTAAAATAACTGTTTTTTTGTAAATTAACTACTCCTCCTTAAATTAAACCTCGTAATAAATTTTTCAAAATTTTGTCAATTTTTTTTTTTTAAATATTTTTCAATAAAAAAAAAAATACAAAAAAAAAATAAAGTTTTTTTGTTAAACAACATAAATCGTCGTATAACATAATTTTTGTAATATAAAGTTTTTTTTTGTAATTCAACTAGAATCCTCGTAATAAAAACTTCGTTGTAAAATTACAGTTTTTTTTGTAAAATAACCTTTCAAAATGGTAGAAAAAAATTACGAAAATAAACTTGTAAAATTACCAATAAAACTGTAGTTCTCGTTTGAGCAAAGTACAAGATTTTTTGTTAAAAAACAAGGAAAATTGTTAAATGTTGGTAGAACGGGATTACAAGGCATTTTACAAGGCGTTTTACCAGTTTATTTTTTTGAGTGTAGTATTTGTGGATATTTGACTTGAATCTGTAAATGTTATAAGTGTCAGGAAAAACGTATGCGGGAAGTCTGTTCCGCATACGTATAGTTCGGCTAAAGAAGGTATTTTCCCTATAGTGTGTTGTGCGGTCCGTAGATCAATCAACAGCAAACGAATGAGCTCTGCTAGAAAGACGCGTAAAGACACAACCTACATTCCGACGATGTTCTAAGGAATTAATGGAATTGGATATATCTTCAACTAATTAGCATCAGCGCCCGCTTCTGTACGCGGTCAAGTAACTCCAATGATGATATTGAAACACATGAGAGTTATATTCCATTTTAGGCCGGATATATATGGTATAAACTGTCAGTAGGTCAGATGGAGTAAAAAATCTTCTACACCGCACTATGGTTCCAAATGCATTTTTTTTGGCATAAATTCAGAAAATGAAGCAAGCCCAACAAACATTTACCTTTGAAATACATTGAATATTATATTGATAGCAAGTTTAAAATTTAAACCTTAGCCTTGAAAACCAGTTGAGAATAACACAGTTCTCAACGTGAAAACAATAGCATTCTCAAAGAAAACGGCATGTTAGTTCTCAAGTAAAATTTTCAAGTTTATTTAGATTTGATATATAGTTTGAGATTTTTTGAATGTATAATGTTTCTCCAGTGTACACAAATATTTTTAGCTTGAAAATATGCTTACTATCTAATTGAATTTTAGTGTAGTTTTCAAAGAATTCTCAGCCTTATTTATAATGTTAATTTAACATTATTTTTCAAATGAACCTCAATACTATTTTTTATTTAAAAAACTGTAAATACGAATTTTAATAATATTTGCTATTTATTTGCACTAAAAATTGTTAATAAAAAAATTACATCGAATGCCATCGAATGGTCGTCTCCTTCCAGGTCTTCTTCTTCAGCCGTCTGCTCTTTAAAATTCGAAATCTTTAAAGAAAAGAAAAGACGTTATTAAATGTATAACTTTTTTTTCATAAACTCATGTGTACTTACTTTTTAAACGTTTATGCAATTAATTGGCACAAATGCATAAAAATACACAAAATTTCTAGATTTTTCTTCTTAATTTTTAAAACAAAATTTTAAGTTTTCTGACAATTTGAAATTCGGAATTGAACAACATTTGAAAACAAAATTATTTCCACCCATAATCAATGTTCGATATTAGGTTTGAGAAACATGGCAAATCAATTTGATGTTTATATTTTTTTGAAAAGAATTAATAGTATAGGAAAAAACAAATATTTCCAACATGTTTCAAATTTAGTTTAAATGTTTAAATTTTTGTCACTGAAAACAATTTGAAAAACACCCTTGATATTTAGTGCCAGTTTGATTTTTTTTCAAAGGCTGGAATTGATGTTTGTTGGGAGGTCACTTTGACTAATCCTGGGATGATTTTTATCTCAATCAAAAATCAATTGTAAAAAAAAAAAAAAAAATGTTGAATTTTTTTTTTTTTTTTTTTTAAATTTTCGAATTTTTTTTTTTTTTTGGAAAATTTGTTTTTTTTGAAAAAATATATTTTTCTTATTTAATTAGCTTAAGGGAAGGTAAAAAAAATTATAAAAAAAAAAAAATAAATTAAAAACGTGTCACGCAAAAAACAGCAAATTTTGCCGAAATTTGTGCTAAACTAAAATGGAAATTGTAGGAGTTTGCCAAATAATGCTGGCAAGATGTAAATTTTAATATTAAATATACAATATTGAAAACACTTTCACGTTTAAAGACTTGTGCAAGTTCGTGCCCAAACATAACTTTTTGTCCACGAAAGATATAGGCTATTTTGTCTCCAAAATCCTTATAATCAAAACAAAAAAAAAAAACTAGTATCCTTAGGTTTCAATTTGTCCCTTTAGCCTCTTTATAATTTTATTTTTCCCATTTGCCGTTTGTTTAATTGTAATATTGATTTCCCTCCGATTTTATTATACGTCTTAAAACTTTCAACTTTGAAAGCCTAGCAAACTGACAGTATTGGCACCAAATTTTTTTCATTATACTTTCTTGATAGCTTATAGTGTTGCCATTGAGGAAATGTATAAGCTTTTGAAAATTTGTTAATTTTCTTTTTTTTAATTTCTGCCAAAAAAATGGATTTGGAACCATAGTGCACCGTTTCAAAAAACCTAAGCATTTAAATGCTTCTTTCGACACATCAAAAATGTGTGTGTTCCAACGGACGTCACACTGAATTTTCATACCAAGAACATCAAGAGACTCCGATTCCTTAATAGTCACACCATCAAGTGATAAATTACTCGTTTCCGAAATCGCTTGTGTGTTACAATAGCGCACTGGGTCTTGCGTGCATTAAAATCTTCCCTATTCTCGAGGCCCCATGAAGAGATTTTCGATAGGTCTACGTTTAGAGTGTTATCCATATAACCTCTCATGGCACCAACCTCGGATTAACTTGGTCTATGGTCAAAGGAGTAAGAGTGGCATATGTTACTGTCGTCTCCAAAAGAATATATAGGGGTCGTAGTGAAACCAAGTAAGTCATTGATTAAAATAAGGAAAAGAGATGGAGAAAGCACAGAGCCCTGTGGTACCCCGGCGTTCAGCAAAAAGTTTCTAGAGTAGAACCCATCAACGACGACACGAATAGTACGATTATAGAGAAAGCTTTTGATGAAGCGAGCAAACGTATTACCAACACCAAAGATTTGAATTTTTGAAATGATTGCACGGTGCCAAACACGATCGAACGCCTTAGAAATATCTAGAGCAACAACCTTACTTTCGCCGAGGCGATGAATAAATTGGCTCCATCGTTCAGAAAGAAATGCAATCAAATTCCCGGTTGACCGACCTCTGCGGAAACCATACTGTCGGTCATTCAGCAGTCCATTGGACTCTAAATAGTTGACAAGATTGAAGTTCAACATACTCTCCATAACCTTAGACAGCGCAGAGCAAATGGCGATTGGGCGATAGTTATCCGGGTTCGTTACGTCACCTTTTTTTCGGGATCGTCTGGACGTTAGCTATTTTCCAGCAAGAGGGGAAAATACCCGCAAGGTATGATATGCTGAAAAGTTTCCGCAGGGGAAGAGCTAGCGTCGAAGAGCACCTTTTCAATACAAATGCTGGAATACCATCTGGTCCTGGACATTTATTTGTATAAGTCCAGAGAGGACTTTTCTAACGGCACGTGTTCTAAAAAATATGTTTGGCATGGAACATGATACCCTAGGGAGCGTAGGAAGTGGTTGATTACTCTCAGGTAATACAGAGTTTTCGCAAAAACTTTTGCAAGAATCGGATCATCTACTATACGAGTAGGGATGGACGAACTGTTGTTCTTAACTCTCTTGACAAATGCCCAAAAGCTCTTGCCACCTTTAGGAGCAGCAAGAATCTTAGCACGTAGACGTTGCTCGTATTTTACCTTTTCGTGCCTAAGTACCTTTGCACATTTTGTTCGCGTTTTGGTCCAAATTCTAGTCTAATAGGAGGTAGCAAAAATTTAAAAGTTTTTCTTGTCCAAATTCTGATTAATTTTTATTTAAAAATAAAAATTGTTTCAATCGACCTTTAAAATATTATATTTTGAGTAGGTTTATTCTAGCTCGAGGTCATTATTTCCTTTACTAATTAAAACTATGATGTTCTCATAGAATAATTTTCCAGAAAATTATTTTTCTGTTTTAAATTTTTTTTGTTGGTCATTTTTTGCAAGACTTAATTGACACGTCTTTCGGAATTTGTCAGACCCCATTTTCAAGATTATTTAGAAAAAATAAAGTATCCCAATTAGAAATGTCGTTAAGACATCTCAAAGACTTCCTTATGACAATGTCAGTGTTCCTGCTGACTGAAAAATCTCTGACCATACAAAAAACCTCATGACACCTCCCGACTTTTTCAAGTATTTTGTCAAAATTCCTCGCCGACAAGTATGCAGGTAGTCAATAGTGCTGACTACATTATGACATGTACATTAGGGTGGGTCGATGAAATGCATATTTGCGAATCTCGTGTACTAATAGCAAAAACTCGACGCCCATTTTCGAGCTGATAACGGGAAAAATCATGAAAAATTTTTAGGAGGGTACTTTTAGGCCTCTACAAGCGGTTTTAGTTCGCGGTTTTTGGAAAAAAAATATTTTTTTTGATTTTTTAAAAATATTTTAAAAATTAAGTAAAATAATGCTTATTACAAAACAATATCCAAACAAAATTTATCTCGCCAATTTTAGCCCGTGGATGCGTTTTTATACCCAGAAAAGTTCGATTTATATATAGAAAAAAAAAAATATTTTTTATTTCATAATAGCACTCAAATGGTGCATAAGGCCAATTTAAGAACATGAATGATAAAAATTAAAAAATTGCGGGTATTTATAACAATCCACAAGTGCAAAAAATTCGCAAATTCAAAAAAAATTAAAAATGGGTATCAAAATTTTGGTAAAATAAAGCGTTTTAAGATAATGATAAAAAAACAAAACAAATTGGCGGCTTTTTATAACAATTCGCAAGCGCAAAAAATTCGCAAGTACCAAAAAAAATTAAAAAATGGAAAAATGGGTATCAAATTTTTGGTAAAATAAAGCGTTTTCAGAAAAAAAAATAAAAAATATATATTAGAGGATCAATTTGGTCCATGGATGCATTTTGAAAATCTGATGGTTTTTTTTTTTTTTTTTTGTTTGATATTTAAATGTTTATTTACGATTGTAGTTGGTCCATGGATGCATTTTAAAATCTGAAAAGTTTATTTGTTTTATGGAAACGGAATGGAAAAAATATATAAAAACTCCAGAGCCTTAGAAATATATGTTAACAATGTAAATAAAAAATGCATCCATGGACCAAATTGATCCTCTAATATATATTTTTTATTTTTTTTTCTGAAAACACTTTATTTTACCAAAAATTTGATACCCATTTTTCCATTTTTTAATTTTTTTTGGTACTTGCGAATTTTTTGCGCTTGCGAATTGTTATTAATAGCCGCCAATTTGTTTTGTTTTTTTATCATTATCTTAAAACGTTTTATTTTACCAAAATTTTGATACCCATTTTTAATTTTTTTTGAATTTGCGAATTTTTTGCACTTGTGGATTGTTATAAATACCCGCAATTTTTTAATTTTTATCATTCATGTTCTTAAATTGGCCTTATGCACCATTTGAGTGCTATTATGAAATAAAAAATATTTTTTTTTTCTATATATAAATCGAACTTTTCTGGGTATAAAAACGCATCCACGGACTAAAATTGGCGAGATACATTTTGTTTGGATATTGTTTTGTAATAAGCATTATTTTACTTAATTTTTAAAATATTTTTAAAAATTCAAAAAAAATATTTTTTTTCCAAAAACCGCGAACTAAAACCGCTTGTAGAGGCCTAAAAGTACCCTCCTAAAATTTTTTCATGATTTTTCCCGTTATCAGCTCGAAAATGCGCGTCGAGTTTTTGCTATTAGTACACGAGATTCGCAAATATGCATTTCATCGACCCACCCTAATGTACATAGTACGTCTGAGATCGTCCAAAAATTTAAAATTTATTAATCACGTCTTTTAATTTACACTGCTTATATTTTTATCTGTCTATTTCTTAAATTTAATTTTTTAAAACTTACTATTTTGATCTGCCTCACTTGGTCCGCGAACTCAGAACCTTCTGTGCACTGGTCTAGCACCTTACCCCTTTAGCCAAACTTTGATAATAAATGTGTTTATTTAAAAACAAATTTAAATTAATTTATTATTTGAATTGTCCTGTTATATATATTTCGTCACCTGAATTGAAAAATGCTACAATATGAATTTTTCTTCCTCAAATATAACATTTTTTTAAATATTAATTGAAATTTGGCTTCATCCTATTTAACAAGATTTTGTTAGAGTTATTTAAGAGTATCTTAGTTGTTTTTAATATTATTTATACAAAACAAATAAAATTATTTACAAAAGAAATATTGCAGGAGTCTTTTACAATTAAGGTGACGATATATTCAATTTATTTTGGTTTTGACAAATTTGAAAATATTATGATTTCAAAATATATTTTATTACTAACAATTTTAAGTTGTGGTTGGCCTAGTTGTCTAGCAGGTAAGACAGCTTACGTGTTGTAGATTTTTGGCCTCGGTTCAATCCCCGGTCGCGGATTTTTTTTATTTTTTTTTATTGTTTTAAGACCAATTTAATTTTATTTTTTTAATTACAAAGAAAATTAAAAGAGTTTTAAAAGATTAAACAAAATTACATCGATTTTACATCGGAAAAAAAAATTTAGTGATTGGTCGGATTTGCTATATAATTGTCAGCATTAAAGATATGATTTTTCTAAATTGATAAGACAACTTATATGACAAGTCAGTACATTTATAGAACTTGGAGAGCTCCGACAAAAATTATGACATGTCCTTAAGTTGTCTTTAGTAAAATGTATTCACTTGCTGACTTCTACCTGATGAATCATTACTGACATTGTCTTAAAGACAAAATTTCTAATTGGGATGTATGTCTGTTTTAATATCTGCTTGTAAATTAGTTGATGTTCGTGATCTTACTACAATGGTACAATTTTCGTCCTCTTATTCCCAATGGGAGTAGAGTCGAATATGAATTCATATTTTAGTTTGATCATTAACGATTTGTCATTAAAATCCCTTTGCTACTTGTAGTATAGGGTTTTTATATTTGCTAAATAGTATTGACAATGAAATCCGACAAATTCTGAAACACGTGTCGATTAAGTCTTGCAAAAATGACCAACACAAATAAATTTAAAACAGAAAAATAATTTTCTTGAAAATTATTCTATGAGAATCATAGGTTTAATTAGTAAAGAAAATAATGATCTCAAACTAAAATAAACCTACCCAAATTTGAGAATTTTTAATAAACAATTGGATAAATAGAAAATCTGAAAATTTGTTAATGCAAAAATTATATCAGAATCAGACTAATAAAAAAATATTCGAATTCTATTTTATCTACAGGCTTAAAAACATTAAAACACGAAACAAATTTTTTTTTGGCCTCCCGAAAAAAATTCCTGGCTACGTTCCTGTACATATACAATAAGTACTAAATGTATATTGTAAAGTACTAATATTCATTTCTTTTAGTTTTTGTTGTTTTTCGTTCTTGTTGTTGTATCGGTATTTATATTTAAATTTATATAGGTTTTTTTTGTTTTTTATTTTGTTGTTTAGCTTGTTTTTTATATTCAATAACCATACAAATTTTTCTTTTGTTCGCAATTCAAAGAAAACAATTTTCAATATAAATTTTCTTTATTTAAATTATTCATATTAAAAAAAAAATAATTTTTATAAATGATATTAGAGGGGTCTGCAAATTATTTTAATTGTCGAATATTGAAATGGAATAAACAATTTGCCATGGACAATGAAATCACTTTGAAGTCCATAGTTCGAAATTAATATAATATTGAAAAGCGGAGAAAACCGTTTAAGTATGATCAATTAAAATCGTATTAAAATCGGAAACCAAAACTTGAACACTAGGGCTTCCCATGAAATCTAAACTTTTGAATTTCGTGTCGTAATACCTGCCGAACGATGGCCACGAAATAGCTGATTGTGAGGAAATTTATGTTAAAATTTTGCAAGAGCATCTTCAGTCAGCAAACAGCGATCAATATTTGAAAAATTTTATATTCTTAATTTTTGAGCCGGATTTGGTTAAATAATTTTGACATGAACTTTGGTCAAAAAACGTAATTTTTTCCAATTTTGACCTCTGGTTTCCGTCTGAAGGTGCCCTTGAAAATTTGTTCATAAATTTTCCTACAATCAGCTATGCCATGGCCATCGTTCGGCAGGTATTACGATACGAAATTCGAATGCTAAGATTTCACGGGACACCTTCTGAATACTTTATTATTTATTTGGGAACATTTTTTTTAAATTCTGTTGAATTTAATTGTTAATTATTTACCTTTAAATTCATAAAAGTTACAAAAGGCTTATAAAAGGTTTATAAAGAAAATTTTGTATGGAAATTTGATTAATAAACCTGTTATTAAACGCTTTTATTTCTTATGAATTTGGTCTTTACTGTTTTATTTATGCTTACAATTATTATATTTTTTTTATCTTTTTAGGTAAGTGCTGCAAAAATATTTATGTTTACCAGACGTGTGGACTAGAGGTGTCCTTAAAAACGAAAATCAACTTTTTATACCTGGTAGGGTACTAAATTGTTCTTAAGTATTTTAAAATGAGTGAGCTAAAATTTGGGGACATCGGCTAAAAATAACTCGTGCCGAAAATGGATTGAAGTTTTGGGACATTCTTATATGAAAGGAAAACCCCTTTTTTTCTAGTTTTTGTAAAATTTTTTGTAAAACAGTATGAAAATGGTATTAAATTACCTTTCCAAAAAGACTAATAAAATTAAAATCGGATAAAAACAAGCATTTTACGCATACATGCCCCAGACCACTGTATGGTTTTTAAAGCCAGAATTTCAAAATTTTCAAAATTTTTGGACAAAAAAAATAAAAAAAGTTTAATTTTACTTTACACTCAAAATAATACATTAGTAGATTTACTAATTTTTTTTGCTAATGATAGTAAGATAACCTTTAGCAAATTTTTAGTTGAGATTAACATGTAAGCAAAAATATCTTGTAAACTTCATTTAGCGCATTAGAAATTTTAAACCGAATTTTAACTAATTTTTTTAGCTAAATTCAAAATTGAGTTGACTAAATTTTTACAACCTTTTTTGGTAATATGTATTAGCAAAAATAAATTGTAAATTTATTTTTTTTAAGAAAACTTAAAACGGCGCTATCTTGGAAACTAATCTAGATAGAGCAAAATGGAGCCCGTTTTTGCTTCTTGGGCTCTTCATAGTATCGCCGGTCTTTTTCACATGTCTGGACCCTAATGGGTCCTAACTTTGGATACAAAAAAGTTAGCATTCCCGAAAATTTTAAAATGCTCTTATCTCGGTAAATATTGCCGACACAACAAAAAGTCCAAAATCCCTCAACACGTGTTCTACGTGTACCACAATATAACTAAGAGCTCTCCGAGTAATATTTTTAAAGTTATCGAGTTTTTTAATTCTCAAGACCTCAGTGGACCCCTAAAATCACGTATCTCAAAAACTACACTCAAAAAAAACTGTAATGTTAGCAAAAAAAGCTTGTAAACCTACAAGAAAATTTGCTGATTTTGAACTAGAGATGCGCGCGTGACACGAATTTTTCGTGATTCACGTGATTCACGCGTGAATCACGCGTGATCGTGAGTGAAATTTATTTTTACTCACGTGATCGTGAGTGCGCGTGATTATAAAAAATAGTTTCGTGCGTGAGCGTGCGTGAGTAATTTTTGTTTCGTGAGTTTGCGTGATTTTTTTGTGCTGTTTACAACAGAAAACGAGTAAAAAAATCGTCATTATATTGAATTTAGATGGAAATTAATCCAAAATTGTGATTTTTATTATTGTTTTAAGGAAATTCAAAACTTTTTGTTCAAGAAATCGAAAGAAGTGAAATAAAAATTTGCTAATTTTAATTTCGTGAGTCTTCGTGAGCGTGATTTTTGTGAGCGTGAGAAAAATTTTAGTTACTCACGTGAGCGTGCGTGAACGTGATCAGAAAAAATAATTTCGTGCGTGATCGTGCGTGAGTAATATTTTTATTTCGTGAGCGTGAGCGTGCGTGAGTCAAAATTCACTCACGCGCCCATCTCTATTTTGAACCCACAATTTTTTTGCTAAAGTTAGCAAAAATGTTTTGCCAATAATTAGTTAACTGATTTTTTTTTTTGAACTTAGTTCATACACATTTGAGGACCCCGGTGGGTTCGGACCCAATAGGTCGCGACCCCGATGGGCCTAGACCTAGTTGGGTTCCTTAAAAATCGTCATAGTTTTTGATCCAAAATTTGTGTCCGTTTCGCTCTACCTTGCTTAGTTTTTGAGATACGTGATTTTAGGGAATCACTGGGGTCTTGAGAAATAAAAAAATCGATAACTTCAAAAATATTAGGTTAGGTTAGGTTGGATGGGCGCTCGCCATTTGGCGAGTTCACTCGGAGGCCATAAGGCCCATTGTGATTCCCCTAATCATATTCCCCCTCTCTCTCCCTAATATAAAATTCTATCTTTTAAACCACCCCGTTTCCCTGAGGTATTCCGCTAGAGACGTCAATGAGACACCGCTTAGGCAGTCTAGGTCATCGAAAAATCTTTGCCCTAAATGCTTAAGGCGGCTCCTCATCAGACCCGGACATTCGCATAGCAAGTGCTTCACTGACTCCTCTTCCTCCACTTCCCCACAGCTCCTACAATAGTCCCTATCAGAAATTCCCATACGCACGGCCATTTGGCCAATCATACAGTGTCCTGTAAGTACTCCAACTAATAGGCTAACCGTCCGTTTGCTAAAAGTAAGAAGACATTTTGTCCTCTTAGGATTCGGCAATGGCCACAGGGTTCTAGATATCCTGCACGTAGTCAGTGATGTCCACCTATCCTTCATACTATTCCCAGATATCCTATCAATTTCGTTCATCAATTCTACTATAGGAACCGAGATGTCAGGTTCTACACGTTCCCCCACCGATTCAGAGCCCTTCCTCGCACACTCATCAGCCAATTCGTTCCCAGCGACCCCACTGTGGCCTGGGACCCAAATTAGCCTGACTGTGTGCTGACCGATTCGACGAAGCGATTGTATACAATTCAAAACTATTCCCGATTTTACAGTATTTGACTCTAAGGCCTTCAGAGCTGCGAGACTATCCACGAAAATGTTAATGACGCAAGGACGAAGATCCCTTGCCATAATTAACTGCGCAGCTTTGTCAATTGCAAGCACCTCAGCCTGGAACACACTACACTTATCCGGAAGCCTCAATGAGACCCCGATTTCGAGGCATTCAGAGTAGACTCCCGAACCCGTACCCATCTCCATTTTCGATCCGTCCGTAAAGATTGAGATCGCATTCTCTGTAATAACAGAGTTTTCCGCCCAGTCTTCTCTAGTCGGTATTTGGACTTCGAAGGTTCTGTCAAAGTTCGTCTGTGGTGAGATATAGTCGGTTCTCTGTTCCAGTTCCGTTCCGCCCACCGTTCTTAATATAGTCGAGTGTCCCCAAGAGCGTTGCTTAAGCATTTGCGACTCTCTTAACCTGAGAGCCGATTTTGCTGCTGTGCTCTTGACGTAAATATCCACGGGCTGAATGTTTAGTATCACTTCCAAACCCGCCTGGGGTGCTGATCTAATAGCACCAGTGATACCCACACACGCCAGTCGCTGTACCTTCTGTAGATTGCAGAGATATGATTTCTTATCCACTGCTTTCCACCACACAAGGGCACCATAGGTAAGTATTGGTCTAATTATCGCACCATACATCCAGTGTATGATATACGGTTTTAGACCCCACCTTCTCCCGAAAGTTCTTCTGCAGGTGTAAAAAGCGCATAACGACTTTTTCATCCTTTCCTCTGTGTTTCTTTTCCAAGAAAGCTTTGAGTCCAGGATCACACCCAGGTATTTCGCCTCATTGGATAGCTCCAGGGTGATTCCATCTAATTTGGGAAGGACAAACCTGTCTATCTTAGTCCTCTTCGTGAACAAGACGAGTTCGGTTTTGGCGGGATTGACTCCCAGACCGTTGTCCCTTGCCCACTTTGAGAGTATCTTAAGCGCTGATTCCATTAGTTCACTAATCGTTGGTAAAAACTTACCTCTTATTAGGATCACAACATCATCAGCGTAAGCAACCGCCTTGATACCCATTTCGTTAAGTGACTCGAGGATTTCAAAAATATTACTCGGAGAACTTTTGGTTACTTTGCGGTCTTGTTCTACGTGTTGTTGTGTCGGCAATATTTACCGAGATATGAGCATTTTAAAATTTTCGGGATTGCTAACTTTTTTTGATCCAAAGTTAGGACCCATTAGGGTCCACACACGTGAAGAGGACCGACGATACTATGGTGAGCCCGAGAACCAAAAATGGCTTCCATTTTGCTCTATCTGGCTTAGTTTCCGTTCTTAGCGCCATTTTAAGTTTTCTGAAAATAAAAAAAAAATTACCATTTATTTTTGCTAATGTTAGCAAAAAATATTGTGAAAATGTTGCCAACTCAATTTCAAATTTAGCAAAAGAAATTAGTTCAAAGTTTGTTTAAAATTGCTAATGTGCTAAATGAAGTTTACAAGAATTTTTTGCTAACATGCTAATCTCAACTTAAAATTTGCTAAAAGTTAGCTAACTAGCATTAGCAAAAAAAAATTAGTAAATCTACTAACGTATTTTTTTTAGTGTAGAAAAACTGGGAGCCCTACTTTCAGAATTTTTCGGTCTGGTCCATGTGTACAAAAGAGTGTCGGACGGTGTTATATCAGGAGATATAAAAAGTACCAAAAGTACACTCAAAAAAATAAAACTGTAAAGTTAACAAATTTTTTTTTGTTAACTCGAGTTTACTGGCTTTTTAGCAAATTTTTAGTTAAAATCAGCGTTTTAACTACTTTTTTTAGTTAAGTTCAATGTACGAAAATACTAGTTTTTAACAAATTTTGAATTAATTTTTTTTGTTGACTTCAAAACTGAGTTTACGAATTTTTACTAATTAATTTGCTGATTTTTCGTAACAAATTTGTTAAGTGGAATTTCTTGTGAAGCCTCCTATGCAAATCTCATAAGTTCTACTTAAGCTGATGAAAAAATAGAAAAAATAAACTTTTAATTTTTTACAAAATATTTTCTAAATTTTAGTTTACGAAAAGTAACAAAAAGTTTAGCTGAATTCAACTAATTTTTTTGTTAATATATGTACATAAAAACTTTACGAAATTTCAGCTAAATTTTTAGTTAAAGTTACGGTTTTTTTTGCTACATTCATTCTACGAAAAGTTAACTAAATATTTTTAGTTAAATTAACTAAAAATTTAGTAGGCCCAAAATCAGGTGCTTTTTTAGTTAAATTTAACAAAATTTTTTGTTAACTTTACAGTTTTTTTTTTTTGAGTGTACAGTTTTTTACCCTTTTTACCCCCTTAGAATCAACATTGGCAAAAATCCAGCCTTAGTGGATCTATATTCCTAGAGGTCAATCTACAGTCCAAATTTCAAGTCTCTAGCTTCAGCGGGTTGGGCTCGGCGATGATGAATGATTATGTCAGCCAGTCAGTCAGTCACATTACTCCTTTATATTGAGGGGGTTAGAGCACAAGGGGCTCAAGTGCCTTATATTTAATAATGAGAAAAAAGAGGTTAAAGTTAAATTGCATTAAAAAATGTTAGATGATATCTAGAATATTATTTTTTAGTTTAGAGATCCTGAGATATATTTTAATCTAACAAGTCAACAAAATACCATCTTTTGCAAATGCAAGAACCCAAAAATTGCCTTTGAAGTAAGTAAGTCGCACTTATACCCCTTGTGCTCTAACTTTTTTATAAATTTCTAAATTTATGAAAAAAATTTTAGTTATACGTAAAAGAAAACCACATTTTATTACGAAAATCTTTAATGGTTCTTTGTTTCATTTTTTAGTCATCATAATCAGATTCCATGCCATCATCAGGTTCATCTTCATCTTCATTAGGGCGTCCCGTCAAATCTAAACTTTTGAATTTCGTGCCGTAATACCTGCCGAACGATGGCCACGGAGTAGCTAATTGCGGGAAAATTTATGAAAAATGTTTGTGAGGTCATCTTTAGTTTAGTCGGCAACCAGCGGTCAAAGTTTAAAAAAAAAATACGTTTTTGGACCAAAATTCATATCAAAATTATTTAACCAAATCTGGCTCAAAAATAAGGAACTTTTGGGTTCTTTATTAGAAAAATATTTAAAAATTTCAAAATAGCGATTTTGGTCCACAGATGCTGATTTTCAAACATAAAAAAAATTTGTCTTAAAAGTCGAAAAATGTTGAGTAGTTTATGTAAAAAAATGGTGATTAGCATCTGTGGAAAAAAATCTTTGATCAGCATTTTTGAACTAAAATCGTGTTTTTTATATTTTTTTTTAATATATAACATGCTTTACATTTTCAAAGTTTTGAGACAAATTTGGATAAAAAAATAATTTTTATGTTAAAAAATCAACATCTGTGGACCAACATTTTTTTGTATTTTTTTTATATTTTTCCTATAAAGTACGCAACAATTCCTAATTTTTGAGCCGGATTTGGTGAAAAAATTTGGACAAGAATTTTTTTTCGAAAAACGCCATTTTTTCAAATTTTGACCGCTGGTTACCGACCTAAGATGTTCTTGCTAAATTTTATTACTATTAATACACGAACTTCTAGGAGTTCAACCACTTTGTCCAAGTAAAAATAATTGCTTGGAGCACAAGGGGTTTAAGTGCTCATATACCCCTTGTGCTCCAAGCAAAACAGGTATTTTAGTAACAAGACCTAAAAATTGTCGCCATATCTCGCTAACGAATAAGAATTTTACATTGAGCTTTTGTGCTCTAAACTTCTGTGAACTTCACCTACTAATTCCATATGTTAACTCAATTTTTTTAAAAAAGTCACTTGAACCCCTTGTGCTTTGAGCCCCTCATATGTACACTCAAAATATTTTGTAGGCAAAAACAAATGAAAAACACACTTAAAACCAGTGAATAAACAATTGAAAACCATCCCAGTAATTATTCATTTGTTTTAACAAACATCAACATATATTTTTTACTGTTGACAAAATTTTCTAAAATAAATAACATTTAACATTAAAAAATTGCGTTTTTTTCACTCTTTTTTACCAACAAATTCGAAAAAAATAACCTACGAAAACAATAAAAATTAATGATTTCGTAGGTAATTTTTTACAATTTTTTATTGAAATATTTTTTTTTAAATTTTTAATAAAATTTTTGGGGAATCGATCCCGCAACCAACTACATTCTGGCCAGACACTCTAACCATCGCACTACAGGGAATTTTCTGGTATTTTCTGGCCAAAACTCCAAAAGTTGGGATATTGCCTCAAAATTTGGCAAGTTTATTTGGCGGTAAGTTTTAAGGCTCTGTATAAAAAATTGGCATGATCTGGCCTAATAAATCGTGTTTTTAATGCAATTTTGTAACATAATTTTGTCAATAATTTTTACATCCACGCCCACAAAAGGGGGCGGGCAAAAAAATAATTTTCCTAGTGCCTTTGGTCCAAGTGCAGGGCTTTGAACTTCTTGTGGCGTATTTTTTTTTAATTTTTAAGCAAATGTAAAAAAAAAAATGTAAAATATGGGATTTTGCGTAGCTAGACTAAGTTATTTAAGGGGGAGCTTTTTTCACATGTTCCAATTTGCCCATTTACGAACTTGAACATCGTAAGACTATAAGACATATTCGTGCGAAACATCAGGAGGCTAGCTCTTTTGGTTTGGACAGCATCGTGCATTCCCCAGACAGTCAGACCGACAGACGGTCGGACGGACATCACTAAATATCTTTGCCCCATGGAGCCGCATGGCTTAGCGGATGAATACATCTTACTCACAAAGAGTTTCCCAATACCTCATAGAGATATGGGAGTATGCAATTATATGCAAAAAAAGTAGCAGTCCACAAACATATTTGGTTTAAAAAAGAAAAAAATTAATTAAATAGAAAAATTAAAAAAATATATAAATCAACATTTTAAACCTGTACTTTGTACAAAATATATTTATTTGCTCTATTGATAATTGAGATTAATTTCAAAAGATTTTAATACAGTATTTTAAGTACGTTAATTTTGTAATAAGTTATGTTTTCCAAAATTAAAAAAATAAATAATAAACAAGTAAAAAAGTTAAATTCGGCCTTGCCGAATGTAGTGATACCCTCCACAAAAAGATTATTGCAAAAAACTTTATTTAAAAGGAAAATTACTTTTGAAAAAAAAAAAATTTTTGAATAAAAAATTTCCGCAAAAAAAATTTTGGTAAAAAAAAATCCGCGATTTTTTTATTTTTTTATCAAAAAATATGTTCATACTTGTTTAAATACCATTGGTGTTCAATTATGTTCACATATGTCATCCAGAAGCCGAATTAAAGCATTTTGTATTTTTAGGTTATGTAGAATGTACTGAAATTTTTGAGGTGTGCTTACATTTTCGTTCATAAGTTTTGAACCGCTTAACCGATATCGCTCAAATGCAATACCAAACTTCTCGGGAGAACTTCCAATAAATATGTTAAGTAAAAAATAACTGACTTGTGTAGGTAAAAACTAATGATATTTCATTAAAAAATACCAACAATTTAAAAAAAAATTACTGACACATATCATTAAAAATCAAAAGAATAATCAGTAGTTTTTACTTACAGAACAAAAATAAATGACTTTAAAAATTAAATGTTAATGAAAGTCTTTATTTTTTAGTGCGTTATTTTTGAAACAAAGGACTGAAGTAGTCATTAATAAAAATTGAACATCAAACAAATGTTTTTTCTTTTAAAAACGACTAAACGGAAAACTTTTTAAATAAACTACAAACAGTTAATGACATAATTTTTTGAGTGTATGTATATATAGGATAGATATTTTAAATTCTCTTTAAAATCCCTTGTAGTATAAGGTTTTTATATTTGCTAAATAGTTTTGACATTGGAATCAGACAAATTTCGAAACACGTGTCGATTAATTGTAAGTATTGCAAAAATGACACAAAAATAAATTTAAATCGAAAAAATAATTTTCTTGAAAATAATTCTATAAGAATATCATAATTTTAATAAGTAAAGAAAATAATGACCTCGAGCTAGAATAAACCTACTAATAATATTATATTTGAAAGATTGATACAATTTTTACACTTTTAAAAAAAAAAAAATTTACACTCAAATAAACTTTTACTTAAAATAATATTTACAATTTCAAACAAATTGGGCTCATTTTTTTTTTTGACAATTTTTAAAGTTTTTTTGTAGTTTTTTTGCAGTCAAATCACACTTAATTTTTTTAATCTAAAGTTTTATTTTCAGTTTATCCTAATACATATTTACTCATGTATGAACCTTAAAAAATGTTTATATTTAAATAACTAAAGACTTTTAGGCTTTATTTAATGTATATTTTCTAAAAGGTTTCGGTTTAAAGAAATCGCCTTTAAAGAGAGAACCGTATTTTTTAAAATTGCTATGAAGAAAAATAAAATTTAAATTACTTTGTCCATATCGAAAACAACATCTCTCAAGTTAAATAAATGGTACAACATACGTATGAGTAATATTCTAAAAATAAACTAATATCAATCATACGCAATGCGGGCTTTACATTGATTACTAGCAGTGTTACTGCCAGAATTACTACATAACAACACCTAATCCTCGTTAGACATCAAAGAAAAAAATTGAATTTAGTATAAAATGTGATTGATCCAATAAGATAATAAAAGTCAAGGCAGTATTTTTATGTATTAAAAAAAATATCAAACTTCTTGTGACATTTCTACAAAAAACCACATGAAAATGAGAATGTAATTCAAGTGATGTTAGTATTATTTAAATACAACGCGTTGCCATCTCATCTCATCTACATATATTTTTTTTTATTTCTTTAACTACAATCCAATTTGCATTTTGTCTTGCAGTTTAGTTAATAGTTTTTTTTTTTTTAGTTTTTACTTTTACTTGCAATTTATACAATTTGTTTAAAAAGAAAATCATATTCTTTATTACATCACTTGACTGCAGCAAATGTTTTTCTGCAATATTTGCAATTTTTTTTTTGTTTTTTTTTTTAGTTGTTATACATTTTGTACTAATAATGTAGGTTTAACTTTGAAAAAGTCCAATAAAAATTATGATTACATACAAACAAACAAATAAAGAAAATAAACGATAAAACATATTTGAAGGATAAATAACCCAGCGAAATAATGAAGAGTGAAGAAATAAGAGAAAACTTGCTTAAAAGTTACATTCAACTTGGCCAAATCCTATTAAAAGCCCTTTAAAATGTCGAAAGCATTTTGACAACAAATAAATTTGAACCCAAAAAAAACTTTTTAGTGTTTTTAATTTTTCGAATTAAATTAAGTGTAATTTGTTTCTTTCAGTGTAATTTTTTTTAATGAAACATTTTCTTAAGTTACAAAAATAGTTTGTTCAATATTTCTACAAATAATTTTTAGGCAAAAATTTTTTGGAGAATTTTTTTTTTATTTTGAGGATGTTTATTCTGGCCCGAGGCCATTATTTTCTTTACTAATTAAAACCATGATATTCTCATAATCAAGAAAATTATTATTTTTTTTTGTTTTAAATTTATTTATGTTGGTCATTTTTGCAAGACTTAATCAACACGTGTTTCGGAATTTGTCAAATTCCATTGTCAAGATTATTTAGCAAAAATACAAAGTAGCAAACGAGTCTAATGACAAATCGTTTGTGCACAAACTAAAATATTAATACATATTCGCCTCTATCCACAATGGGAATTAGAAAGACGAAGAAAGTCGAATATAGTACAATTTCTTCGTCTTTCTAATTCCCATTGTGGATAGAGGCGAATATGTATTAATATTTTAGTTTGTGCACAAACGATTTGTCATTAGACTCGTTTGCTACTTTGTAGTAAATCGGTTTTAGTTTTGCTAAATAATCTTGACAATGGAATCTGACAAATTTCGAAACACGTGTCGATTAAGTCTTGCAAAAATGACCAACATAAATAAATTTAAAACAAAAAAAATAATTTTCTTGAAAATTATGCTATAAGAATATCATGATTTTAATTAGTAATGAAAATAATGACCTCGAGCCATAATAAACATCCTCAAAAAAAAAAAAATATTTTTACTTTACATTTTTATACCCTCCACTTAGTGATAGAGGGTATATATAAGTTTGTCATTCCGTTTGTAACTCATTGAAATATCGGTCTGAGACCCCATAAAGTATATATATAATTGATCAGTGATCGATTTTAAGACATTCTAGCGATGTCCGTCAGTCCGTCTGTCTGTGGAAATGGTGATCACGGCCAAAATATTACACAGAGACGACTGAAACCAAACATGTTTGTTGAGCAGTTTGGAATTGCATTTGAACGATATCGGTTCAGAGGTTCAAAATTTATGAACGAAAATGTAAGGACACCTCGAAAATGTTGTTACATTCAACATAACCTAAAAATACAAAATGTTTTAATTCTACTGCTGGTTGACAAATGTGAACAAAATTGCACACCAAATGGTATTTAAACAAGCACGAATATATTTATTGACAAAAAAAGAACAAAATCGCGGATTTTTTTTACCGAATTTTTTTTTCGCGGAAATTTTTTTTCAAAATTTTTTTTATTTTTTTTTTCAAAAGTAATTGTGGAGGGTATCAATATATTCAGCAAGGCCGAATTTAACTTTTTACTTGTTTTTTTTTTATTTATTTTTTTTTTGATTTACAAAAATACTGGTAAAATCATTTTTTAGTTTTTTGCAAAAAAAAATTTAAGTGAAAATTTGACTCTCAAAAATATTTTTTTTTCTTCAAAATTGCAGGTAGGGGGCAGTATAATAGAAAACATAAATTAGTTTTTTTTTTTTTTTTGCAAATTTTTAAAATGTGTGGGAATGAAAAGTTTTGACTTTTCTTAAATTTTTGAAAGTTTTTAGATTTGTTGAATGCTGGTTTTCTTGCCTGTGTATCTCAAGATTACAATCTCTTGATAATCTTCATAATAATAATCTTCATAATATTGCTGGGTTATGCATAAAAAAGAAAAATGAGAAAAAAACTTGTCACAACATTTTAAACAGCTGCAGCTGCGACTCAGGAGTAAAAAAAGTAAAAGAAAAAAAAAATTAAAATTGTGAAATAAAAAACAGTAAAATCTAAAGAACAATGAGTAGAACGAGCAAAAAAAAAAACTATGAGCCAAGTCGACATGTGGCAAAAACCAACAACTTTAAAATGAAATGTATACATACTCCAAACAAACACCACACTTTATACATTATGATATAAAAATGGGTTCAAACAAAATTTGAAAGAAAAAAAAAAATAAATAAATATCGATAACTTAAAATTTTCTATGTAAAGTGAATTATTGGAAATTATTGAACTATCGACAAATTATATTACGAAAATTTTATACTGGGTTATCGATATATTGATAACACAAAATTTTGTATAGAAAATTTTGTATAGAAAATTTTGTATAGAAAATTTTGTATAGAAAATTTTGTAATGAGTTATCGATGTATCGATAACAAAAAATTTTGTATAGAAAATTTTGTTATAAATTAAAATTTTGTACTGACTTATCGATGAATCGATAACACAAAATTTTCTATAGAAATGAGAAATGAGTTGTCGATGCATCGATAACATACAATTTTCTATTAAAAATTTTGTAATGAGTTATCGACCTATCGATAACACAAAAGTTTCTATCAAAAATTTTGTAATGAGTTATCTATGTGTCGATAACTCATTACAAAATTTCCTATAGAAGATTTTGAGTTATCGATGCATCGATAACTCAATAAAATTTTTTATAAATTTTTTTTACTAAGTTATCAAAAAAATTTTCTATAGACAATTTTGTACTGAGCTATCAATGGATCGATAACAGAAAATTTTGTACCGTGTTATCGATTTATTTTCTTTTGAACATTTTTTGAAATGAGTTACCGATGTAACGATAACAACAAATTTTCTATAGAAAATTTTGAAATGAGTTATTAATACATCGATAACACAAAATTTTCTATAGAAAATTTTGTAATGAGTTATCGACATATCGATAATGCTAAATTTTCTAAAGAATATTTTGTACAAACATACTGAGTTATAGATGTATCGATAACACAAAATTTTCTAAAGAAAATTTTGTACTGAGTTATCGATGTATCGATAACACAAGATTTTTTATAATTTTTTTTTTTACTGAGTTATCGATAACACAAAATTTTCTTTGAGTTATCGATGTATCGATAACACAACATATTTTATAAATTTTTTTTACTGAGTTATCAAAAAAATTTCCTTTGAATAACTTAAATTTTTGAATAACTCAAAAATTTTCTATAGAACATTTTGTGATGACTTATCGATGTATCCATGTAATGAGTTATCGATAACACAAAATATTCTATAAAAAAAATTTAAGTGAGTTCGATGATCGATAACATAAAATTTTCCATAGATAAATTCTGTAATGAGTTGTCGATGTATCTACAACAAAAAAATTTCTATACAAAAATTTAGAAATGAGTTATAGATGTATCGATAACAACAAATTGTGTACTGAGTTATCGATAACCAAAAATTTTCTATAGAAAATTTTGTACTGAGATCTCGATGTATCGATAACACAAAATTTTCAATAAATGTTTTTTTACTAAGGTATTGAAAAAATTGCCTATAAAAAATTTTGTACTGACTTATCGATGAATCGATAACACAAAATTTTCTATAGAAAAGTTTGTATTGAACTTTGTACTGACAATGAGTTATCATATCAATATATGGATAACAAAAAAATTTCTATACAAATTTTTTAACTGAGTTATGAAACAATTTATACTGTGTTATCGATTTATCGATAACACAAAATTTTTTATAGAAAATTTATCGTTAGTGCTAAGTTATCGATAGTCAATAACACAAAATTTTCTATAGAAAATTTTGTACTGACAAGGGAAGTCTCCCTGGTGTCACTCTCCGATCTTCATGAAATTTGGATATGTTGTTAAGAACAAAAATTAATTCGACACGTATTTTTTTTTAGCGGCCCAAACTCATTTTTAGGGGGGGTCGATTTGTATGGGGGGAAATTGACCTTTTTCAGTTTCTTACGATTTACGCCTACTTAAACAAAATTAATATAGGCATGTGTGGTATCAGATTAAAGGTATTTAAAATACCTATCTCGTGGTGCTAACATCGGGCCACAGAAGTTAATATTTTTCGACTTATTAACAAAAATGTCCTAAAATTTTGGTATTTTACTCAATATGACGAAAAGTTGTGCATGTTTGGACACGTTCTTAGCACACGTAGATAGGTTTTCCAAAGACCTTTCATTAGGTATGTAACATGACTAGGTTTCTTTGCATAATATAGGAGATAAACGAAAAAAACTGAAAAATTGACTTGTTTTCCCCCCTCCTTTTTACCCCCTAAATATGAATTTGGGCCGCTAAAAAAAAATACATGTCCCTTTATTTTTTCTGATCTACAAAATAAAACCAATTCCATAAAGATCCGCGGGTGACACTAGGGAGACTTCCCTTGTGAGTTATCAATGTATCGATAAAACAAAATTTTTAATAGAAATTTTTGTACTTAGCTGTCTACGTATCGATAACATAAAATGTTCTTTAGGAAATTTTGTAATAAGTTATCGATGTATCGATAACACAAAAGTTTCTATAACAATTGTTTTACTAAGTTATCAAACGAAATTTCTCTATAACAATTTGTACTGAGTTATCGATGAATCGATAACACAAAAATTTTATAGAAAATTTTGTACTGAGTTATCGATATCACAAAATTTTCTATACAAAGTTTTGTACTGACAATGAGTTATCGATAACACAAAATTTTCTATAGAAAATTTTTTAATGAGTTATCGATGTATCGATAACACAAAAGTTTCTATAGAAAATTTTGTTATGAGTTATCGATAAGACAAAAGTTTTTATAGAAGATTTGGTAATGAGTTATCGATAACACAACATTTTCTATAGAAAATTTTGTAATGAGTTATCGATGTATCGATAGCACAAAATTTTCTACAAAAAATTTTGTAATAAGTTATCGATGTATCACTAACACAAAATTTTCTATAGAAAATTTTGTAATGAGTTATCGATGAGTTGTCGATGTATCGATAAATTTTCTATAGACAATTTTGAAGTAAGTTATCGTTGTATTGATAACACAAAATTTTCTATAGAAACTTTTGTAATAAGTTATCGATGTTTCGATTACCCTAAATTCTCATAAAAATGTTGTTAAAAGTTATCGATTTGTCGATAACACAACATTTTCTATAGAAAATTTTATCTGAACCCATTTTCATATCAAATTTATATCAAAGACAAACAACAACAAAAAAAAATCAAAAAAGTTAAGACAACTACATACAACATAAGAAAATAAAATTTAATTTTAATTTAATGTTTTTTTGTTTTTAAGTTGCAGTTTACTTTAGCTTGGTAATGTCATACATAAAACACATATAAAACATACAAACTTATTTACGTATACTAACACATACACACATTTATCTATACTTGTACATTAAGGAGAAAGTGTATTTGTATAAGTGTGTTGTCTATGTATGTAAGTACGAGTAAGTATGTTGCATTATCATGAAAAACTAAATCATATAACCAAGTAACCAAACAACTCAGCCATCACTGCATTCTATGTTGTTGCCAACAATACGTTGTGTTTTTCTTTTTTCTTTCTCTTTTTTATATATTTTAAAAGACGTGATTTATCTTAAATTGTTATTAGTTTTATTTTATGTTTTTTTATGATATTTTGTTTTCCAAAAAAAAAAAAAAATTTTTTTTTTTGTGTTATAATAAAATCTAAAGACAAAATGTTTGTCATGTTTCATATTTTGTAATAAATTGTTCAAAAATATGTAGAAAGTTATTATTATTGCAGAAGAGTGATGGAAGAAATGAGGTGAAGACTATAGAACAAGGTTATTGATAAGTAATTTATTAAATTTTTGTTATTTCTAGTTTATAAAATAAATTAAAACCAAGTAATTTTTATTTTAAGACATAAGACATACTAAATTTTTTTCATAAGGGAACCCTGCCGGATCGATTTTTATCAATTATAACACGACCCATTGTAGTCAAACTAAATTTTGATATAAAAACTCTTAATTCTGTGTCTTCCAAAAACTTTACTAACTTATAACTCCACCAAAAAAATTGACTCATGGTCACTTGAGTAGCTGGACTTTCGATCACCCGTAATTCACGTGACCAGGGTCCATCGCTAGTTCTAAACATTACATCAAGGAACGCATTTAAGCGGGCACATTAAGGTGACATCATTTTAAATGTTGTTTATAAAATTATTAGCTAGTAGCCTTAATTTTACATTAAGGATGACAAAAGCTAATTTGTAATAAAAAAATTCTCTCTTAAACTAAATAAGCGAACTTTTTGCCGCATTAAAAAGGGAAATAATGTATTGAAATTTTCCGATAAAAGCAATAAGAGGGATTTATAAAAACTCAGGAATGTTACATTGTACATTTTTTTTAAAAATCTGTGTCCTACATTTTGGATCCGCCATTATAATTTCAAAAAACCTGAGTTCGTATTCGTGACTAGTTCGTATTCGTGACTAGTTCGTATTCGTGACTAGGCCTCCGTAGGCTAGTTGGTAGCGTGCTAGCCTTTCAACGTGGGGGTCGTGGGTTCGATTCCCACCAGAACCCTTGGTTTTTTCGCTACTACGAGACGACGGTCATGGTTACCAGTTCTCGGTTAGGTTGAATTTATTAAAAATGAGTTGTAAATAAATGGAAAGAATTAATAATTTAAATATATTGGTCGCCATAATGGATACGACATTTTGAATTTCGAATATTTGATTCGGAAGTAAGATTTGGCATCCGAAAAACCATCAAATCCAAAATTTTTGTCCAACATGGAAAAAAACTTTATATTATATTTGGCGTTGTAGTAGATCCGACATTATAAGTTAAAAAAAATTGAGCTCTTATTCGTACCGACCCTATATACATCGAGATTGATTAATTTTACCACAATTTGCTAAGAATTAAAAAAAATGTCCACCATATTGGATCCGCCATTTTGAATTTCAAATATTAAATTCCAAAATCAGATTTATCTACCAAAAAACCATCAAAATTAAAGTTTTTGACCAAAACAGACAACATAGAATAAAATACCTAATATTATTTTTGTCGCCATATTGGATCCGCCATTTTGAATTTTAGAAGTCTGAGCATATGAGGCATTCCACACCAAATGTCCTGCTGCACAAAACATGTGTGCCATGAATTTATGACTAGGTTGTGTTTTTGGTTTTTCACTTATTCAAAAACTGTGCTTAGGAGGCGTGGTCAAATATTGGAAAAATGGTGAAATTTGTATAGAGTTGCCTTGTTTAAATATTTATTAAATTAAAATGGATTGCACCACAATCTCAAAAATTTACATTCTTGTAAAGTTTTGAATGGGCTTTCGATTAGTTTTTTTTTTTAATTTTCAGATTTTAATTTACTTTTTATAGCCTACACCACACTGTGGTACAGGGTATAATTAGTTTGTGCTAATGTTTGTAACTACCTGAAATATTGGTCCTAGACACACTTTTAAGTATACCGATCGACTTAGAATCACTTTTTGAGTCGATTTAGCGATGTCCGTCCTTCTGTCTGTCCGTCTGTCCAGGTCGCAATTCTTAATCAATTGACTTGAAATGTGAAAATTAAGCTTCTTTTGGCCCAAGGACGAAGCCTATTGAAAAAATCGGTCCATATTTAGACCTATCCCAAATACAAGGGTCCACTTTAGTTTTGGCCGCATTTTAATATGTATCTTTTCGAAATTTGGCAGGTAATCATGTATTATTCACACAAATCACCATTCCGAAATTTAAAGAAATCGGACTAGTTCTTGTAGCCCCCATACAAACCACCTTCCCGATTTTCACATAAATCGCTCAAATTTCATGAAAATAGAAAATATTTAATTAAAATTCTGTTTGTGTATGTTAAACGCGTACTTTAATAACCTTATCAAATCTGATTATCATCGGACCATTTTTGGACTTAGGTCCTATGTGGAAATTTCGCCCGATATTGAGTTAAAGCGATTTATTGTCAACAAAAAGAAGCCTATTCCACTCAAATTTGATTAGTGAGTGCTTTTTACACTTACTAAAGATTTGACAAAATATAGATCTAATCAGTCCATGTTTGAACTTGGGACCCATTTTCCGGGAAACTCTGGTATAGGGTATTATATGGTCTGTCTCGACCGACTATAATTTTCTTACTTGTATTTTCTTGTTTTAACATAGCGAATGAGTATTAAATATTTGCATAAATGTTACTCATACGCTATGTTGAAACAAGAAAATACAACAAATTACTAAATTGTTATGAAATTCAAATGCGATTTTCTCGAAAAAAAAACGAAAATCACATGTCCGAATTTTTTTGTATGGATAGACAAACATCTAAAGTTTTAAAACATTTTTTTTTTTAAAGAAAAGTGGCCGAATTTCTGATAAAACGACTTTTTTGGAAAATTGAAAATTTCAGAACGGGTTCCAAAAATTAAAAAAAAAAAAAAATAAGTTTCATGACTAAAATAATTATCACAAAAATATTTAACAAAGTATTTCTGTCACTAAAAAAATAAAAATATTTGCACTCGAAAAAAAAGTTTTTACACCCAAAAAAAAATTTCATATTTTTTTTTTTTTTTAAATAAAATATTCCCGTTCAAATTAAAAAAAAATCACATTAGCAACTTTACTGCCACTAAAAATGGGCATTGTGAAGGATACTCATGAATTCGATCAAGTCGAATTTAACTTTTTACTTGTTGTTTTTACAGGATTCCGGGAAATTAAAAAATGAATTCCACTTTCCCGGGAAATCAAAAAATTCAGGAAAAGAAAAACCCTATGACTGCTAAAAACACTGCGGAACACTAAAAAATAAACAAGAGTTACGACCATCATTTCTATATATTTCGGACATGCTGATTCGAATGGCGTACTCCGTTTTCGATGTATGGTACAGTTTTCTTGCAAAATGTCGTTAAAGATTTGCTAATTTCAAGCCAGCTTTTTAACAAAAAAATTTGCAAAGTAAATGGTTTATAAATTTTATGGCATGGAAAACAAACATATGACTTGTAGCAACATTTTTTATGCAAATTTGGTTTAAAGCTTTTCAATTTAAGCCCTTAAACTTGCGAATCTTTTAATTTTTTAAGGTTTTCGCGAAATTAACAGCCAAATTGGTCTTTGATAAAAAACTTGCTTTTAATGAATCAAAAATGCATCCCTAACAATACGAATAGTGGACAAAAAACAGCTATGTTATATGGACCATCATGATAAAAATCGCGAAAACCGTTTTTTTGTATATGCCAGCATCACTTTACGAGATGATTTAAGGTTCCATCTTTTAGTATATAAACCTTAAAAAATGAACTGACCCAAAATTTTTCCAAAAAAGTTTTCATTTGCAAAAGTTATCTTAACAAAAACTATTATTTCAGTGTTTGCGATACAACAATTATAGTTTTTGTTAAGATAACTTTTGCAAATGAAAACTTTTTTGGACAAATTTTGGGTCAGTTCATTGTTTAAGGTTCCCACATTATATACTAAACGATGAAGCCTCAAATCATCTCCTAAAGTGATGCTGACATGGACGCCTTTATGATCCACAAAATGCAAGTTTTTTATCAGAGACCAATTTAGCACTTAATTTCGCGAAAACTTAAAAAAATGAAGAAATCCGCGAATTTAAGGGATTAAGATGAAAAGCTGTAAACCAAATTTATATTAGAAATATTGCGACAAGTTATATCTTTGTTTTCCATGCCATAAAATTTAAAAATCATTAGCTTTGGAATTTATTTTATTAAAAAAGCAGCTGAAAATCAGCCAATCTTTAATGACATTTTACAAGAAAACTGTACCATACATGAAAACCGGAGTACGCCATTCGATTCAGCATGTCCGAAATATATTGAAATGATGGTCGTACCTCTTGTTTTCTAAAATAGTGGTAAGTTTTGTCACGCAGTGAAATTAATAAGAAGTCCTACAGTTGAAAATGATTTCATCACATAATTTACATTTAAAAATTTTAATTAACAAATTTAAATACACTTGAATTAATTCTATATACATATATTTTCTTTAAATCTACTTAATTGCTAAACTTTTGTTTAATAAAATCAATTAAAATTTTTGACAGTAAATTTATAAGGATTCACACCTTTAATTAATTCTTAAGTGACAATAGCAATCAATTGTGCAAAATTTTGCGGAATGTGAATAAAACAAATTTTACATATTAAAATGTGTAAACATACACATTTTACAATTCTATCATTGTAATGTCTGTAATGCCGTGCCATGACATGTCATTTAAATGATTTTTAATTAATAAACGCAAAAATAAAGCGCCAGGAACAGCCAAAAGGATTCCTGGTAATAATGACAAATGTTTGAGTGTGTGTAGCAAATGTTTGATTGTATGCGTGTGTGTTATTTAAATATGTCCTGTATAAATGAATATACAATTTAAATGTTTATATGCAACAATTTAAAGCAACAGCAACATCAAAAAAATAAACGAGGAATATAATTTAATCATTGTCATAATAAATAAATTAAATAATAACTAAAAATGCACTGTAATGTACAGTTAAAAACCAACAAAAGTACTAACAATGGCTTTGCTATGGTTTTTTTTTTTTGTGTAATTTTTTTCTATATCAGTGGCAATTTAAAATTGATTCATTGAATGTGGACAGGGAGATACAGAGAGACAGTAAAACAGAGCAACAAAAAAAAAAATGCAAAAACGAAAATCAGCAAGTGATAAACTGCATTTTATGCATGACTAGCTTACCCGCCCGGTACTTTGTTACCGGTTGCATTGAATATCGAATAATAAATGGATTTGGATTTGAGTCAACATTTCTGAAATTTATTTATTTATTTTTTTTAATTGTGGTCGTTTAAGTTCTTTAAAAAAACTGTAAAGAATAATTTAAACAATAAAATTGAAACATCCCGTTTAGAAATTTATTATGAAAAAGATTAAGATAAAAAATGCATTATTTTATTCCATTTCAAATCCCGTTCCATTCCCTTTCATTCCCTGTTCCATTTCATTTTGTTGCAAGTAGGTTTCATTCCTTTCCGTATAACATGCAGTAAAGAAAAAAAAATCAAGAGTCTTTATCTCAATTGATATAAATTGTGCTATTTTACCCTTCTTTTACCATTTGTTTTTTTACCCAAAAAATATAAAAAGAACCAAAATAAACTTTCTTAACCTTTCTTTTCCCTAAGAATACAAATTTCTAAAAAGTGCTTTTTAAATTTTTTTTGTAAATGGTCCTATGCATTATTTTACCCCTTTTTGATCCCGTAATAACGAAATTTTAAAAAAGTACTTTTTCCAGAATATTTTCTTCACCGAAGAAACCTTCATTTCAAATATAAAAAGTACCAAAAGAACACTTTTTACAACCCTTATAAACGGTTTTCTAAAAAGTACTTTTCCAGAATGTTGTTTTTTTTATTACCAAGGCGTTCCCAATTTCAAGTTTTTGAAACCATTATTTTATAGAAAAGCAAAAATTAAAAACAATATTTTACCCTTTAGAATCAGAATTTCCAATATTTTTTTCTGCTGAAGGATTCTACATTTATTTTTTTACCCGTTAGAATCGGAATTTCCAAAAAGTCCTTTTCCAGAATGTTTTCACCAATCGATCCTACATTCCAAATTTTAAATTTCTGGGACCATTATTTGGGGAAATATAAAAATTTCTAAGAGGACACTTTTTAAACCCCCCCGTAGAAACAAAATTTCTAAAATGTCCTATTTCCAGAATGTTGTTTTCACCGAAGGATTCTACATTCCTAATTTTAAATACCAGAGTACACTATTTTCACCCCTATTGTCCCCATTGAATTGGAATTTACAAAAAGCACAGTACCAAAAGTACAGTTTTTACCCATTACCCATCCTTAGTGGATTTATTTACCTGCAGGTGAACCTACATTCCAAATTTTAAGTTTCTAGGATCGGAATTCTATAGAACGGAATTTTACAAAAAGCACTTTTTCCAAAATGTTTTTTACCAATGGATTCTACATAACAAATTTCAAGTTTCTACATCTATTTTTCAGAATATTTAAAAAGTACCAAAGGTAAGCGGAATTTCAAAAAAGTACTTTTGATTTTACCCCTTCGACCATTAGAAACGGAATTTCTAAAAATTACTTTTTTTTTTGTTTTTTTTTTACCGAAGGACAACATTTCAGGAAATATAAAAAGTACACAAAAAATAAAATCGTCAGATTTAAATCAACAAACAGCAATTGTAAATCAACCAAATATGATATCAACCAAACATTTAATAAAAGCGGCCGCTGTTAGTCTATAATACTATAAACTTCAATTTTGTTTTTAACAAACTCAGTCAAGTAATTTTATTTCAAAATTATTTTATCATGTCAACAAATAGTTTTTGTGTTTGTTGAATTTCTTTGTTGAAAAAAAAAAAAAATTATGTTTGTCAGATCAACTAATTGTGTTTGTGTTTGTTGAATTTCTTTTTTGAAAAAAATGTAAGATTTTGTATGTTTGTCAATACAAATAATAATTTTAAAGAACTATTACAAACTTGTTTATCAATTTTTTAAATTTTTTTTCAACAATCATTATTTACAAACGTTAGTTGATATCACAAATTTCAGTATAGGAGCACTTTCAGTGAAAAAGTTAATTGTATTCACACATATGGTCAATATAACAATTCTTTTTTTTTCTGTGTACCAAAAGTACAATTTTTTACCCATTTTACCTTCCTCGAATCAACATTGGCGAAAACACAGCCATAGTAAATCTTTTTTCAGAGAGGTGATTCTATATTCCAAATTTCATTCTTTTAGGACCATATTTTATGAAATTAAAAAAAGTACCAAAACTACATTTTTTACCCTATTTTACACCCGTGGAACCAACACTAACAAAAACTCAGCTGTTGTGGATCTATTTTTCGGGTGGTGAACCTACCTTACAAATTTAAAATTTCTAGGACCTTTATTTCAGGGAATATTAAAGGTACCAAAAGTAAAAATTTTGCCCTTTTTACCCCCTTAGAATCAACATTGGAAAAAATCCAGCCTTAGTGAATCTATTTTCCGGGAGATGAACCGACATTCCAAATTTAAAGTCTCTAGCTTTAGCGGTTTAAGCTGGGCGAAGATAAATCAGTCAGTCTCACCCCTATCTCACCCTATCCCGAAATGGTACTTTTTATTAAAGGTACTTTTTTAAAGTTATTTTTATAAAAGGTACTTTTTATAAAAGGTAATTTTTATAAAAGGAACTTTTTATAAAAGGTACTTTTTATAAAAGGTACTTTTTATAAAAGGTACTTTTTATAAAAGGTACTTTTTATAAAAGGTACTTTTTATAAAAGGTACTTTTTATAAAAGGTACTTTTTATAAAAGGTACTTTTTATAAAAGGTACTTTTTATAAAAGGTACTTTTTATAAAAGGTACTTTTTATAAAAGGTACTTTTTATAAAAGGTACTTTTTATAAAAGGTACTTTTTATAAAAGGTACTTTTTATAAAAGGTACTTTTTATAAAAGGTACTTTTTATAAAAGGTACTTTTTATAAAAGGTACTTTTTATAAAAGGTACTTTTTATAAAAGGTACTTTTTATAAAAGGTACTTTTTATAAAAGGTACTTTTTATAAAAGGTACTTTTTATAAAAGGTACTTTTTATAAAAGGTACTTTTTATAAAAGGTACTTTTTAAAAAAAATGTACTTTTTATAAAAGGTACTTATTATAAAAGGTACTTTTTATAAAAGGTACTTTTTATAAAAGGTACTTTTTATAAAAGGACCTTTTTATAAAAGTACTTTTTCCAGAATGTTTTTTCACCGAAGGGTCCTACATTCCAAATTTATATGGTCATTATTTTAAGAAATAAAAAAAAAGTACTAAAAGTATACCTTTTATCCCCTTTCGAAACCAAATTTTCAATAAGTACTTTTTCCAGAATGTTTTTTTCTCCAAAGGCTCCTACATTTCAAATTTCAAGTTTGTATGACCTTTATTTCAGTAAATAAAAAAAAGTACCAAAAGTACTCTTTTTTACCGGTTTTACCCCCTTAGAATCAACATTGGCAAAACGCCAGCCTTAGTGAATCTATTTTCCGGGAGTTGAACCTACATTCCAAATTTCAAGTTTCTAGGACCATTATTTAGGGAAATATAAAAGGTACCAAAGGTAAATTTTTTTACCCTTTTTACCCCATAGAATCAACATTGGCAAAAATCCAGCCTGAGTATTTCTGTATTCCGGGAGGTGAACCTACATTCCAAATTTAAAGTTTCTAGGAACATTATTAAAGGAAATTTAAAAGGTACCAAAAGTACAGGTTTTTACCCTTTTTACCCCCTTAGAATCAACATTGGCAAAAATTCAGCCTTAGTGGATATAAATTCCGAGAGGTGAACCTACATTCCAAATTTCAAGTTTCTAGGACAATTATTTAGTGGAATATAAAAAGTACCAAAAGTACAGTTTTTTACCCTTTTTACCCCCTTATAATCAACATTGGCAAAAGTCCAGCCTTAGTGGATCTATGTTCCGGGAGGTGAACATACAGTCCAAATTTCAAGTCTCTATGACAACTATTTCGGGAGATATAAAAAGTACCAAAAGTACAGTTTTTTACCCTTTTTACCCCCTTAGAATCAACACTGGCAAAAATCCAGCCTTAGTGGATCTATATTCCGGGAGGTGAACCTACAGTCCAAATTTCAAGTCTCTAGCTTCAGCGGTTTGGGCTGGGCGATGATGAATCAGTCAGTCAGTCAGTCAGTCACTCACTCACTCACCCAACTCTTTTATATATATAGATTATCATGGTGTGTTAACTGCCTGTGGTATTTTAAATTAATTGCTGTTGATAAT
Source organism: Pegoplata infirma (assembly GCA_963921195.1). Taxonomy (NCBI): domain Eukaryota; kingdom Metazoa; phylum Arthropoda; class Insecta; order Diptera; family Anthomyiidae; genus Pegoplata; species Pegoplata infirma. The sequence goes on from CAWUER010000601.1 coordinate 134,963, forward strand.
AATGATGCTCATGATGATTACAACGATGATGATGATGATGAGCTAAAAATAGCTTTCAATGATTGTTAAAGCATGGAATGAACAAACACAACAAAAAAAAAAGACTAACCAAACCCCAATGCAACCAAACGAACCACACACATCCTGACAGCTAAATGACTGACAGCCAACTATTTGTTAATATGTGTGTGTGTGTATACATGACATTATTTTTTTGTGTTTGCCATTACACACATACATACATGGTATATACTTAAATTTATAAAAAATTAAATAAATTAATAACATTGTAATGAGACAGTGTCATTTTAAATTAAAAACACTCACTAACACACAAGTAGTTAAGTATTTACATGCAAATACACTACTTACTCAAAATATCCTTGACTTGATTAACAACATTATAGAGGTTTTATATCCGGTTTAACACACACGCATACAATGTGTGTGTGTATACGTTCTACTCTCATAAGTACTATAAACACAGCTATAATTACCAATCGTCATCTGAAATACAAACGGGCGAAGATATACTTTTTATACCCTCCAACTACAGTATGGGGGTATACTCACTTTGTCATTCCGTGTGTAGCGCATCAAAATATCGGTCTAGGACCCCATAAAGTAAATATATTAATGATCAGTGATCGATTCTAAGACATTGTAGCGATGTCTGTAGTAAACACGATGCGATGTCTGTAGTAAACTCGATGCGATGTCGGTAGTAAACACGATGCAGTCCAAAATAAAAGAGCTAGACTCCCTACATTTGGCACGAATATGTCTTATGTTCCTAGGCAGGTTAAGTTCGTAAATGAGCAAAATCGGACCAGGGGGAAAAAAGTTCCCCCTTGAAGAACTAATCCAACCTCTTAACAACACAATTTTTTTACATGATATTTTTGTGTTTTTGTTTAACAAATGCAACATTTTTATGATTGAAGAAGTTCAAAGTCCTGCATTTGGACCCAAAGAATTAGAAAATGTCGTTTTTTTCGGTCCGCCGCCCTTTTATGGGCGTGGAATAAAATTTTGTTTAAATATCGATAAACTTGAATATCTTTAGCGCAAAAAGCATAAGAATGAATTTTTAAACACATATTCGAGTGGAAATTTGCCCCTTCCCAATTACCACTACCGACCCCCCCCCCCCCCCCCCCCTCCCCCCCAAAAAAAGAAAACGCCCCTGGGATTTTTTTTTATTTTTTTTGCATGTTGGAGGGTATAAAAGATTCGGCACAGCCGAATTTAACACTCTTACTTGTTTTTAACAACTTGGGTTTGTAACTTGGATAATAATTGAGGAGTTCCATAACAAAACGCAACAATTCCACTTTAACAGTTTTTGAGATAAACGCACGAATGTAAACAAAGTCAGTAGTGAGTTTGAGTGTAATTACTAAGCTTTGGGATGTTTCATAATTAAAGTCAACAGAGAATTGCAGTGTAAATATGGAGCTTTGGGATGATTTTTAGTAATGGTTACATAGATTTTAATGTGTAGAATAGGATTCAGTAAAAAAAACATAAAACTCAAAAAGTGGAATTGTTGCGTTTTGTTATGGAACTCCTCAATTCATCTCGGGTGAATAAAAAAATATTCACCAGCTGGTGAATAAAACGTAACATACATAATTATTTATCACTTTTTTTTTTTTTTATCAATATTTTTTTTTATCAAATTTTTTTTAATCAATATTTTGCTTAATCAATATTTTTTCATCAATATTTTTTTTTTTTCATAAATTAATTTTTCATCAATACTTGTTTTCATCAATATTTTTTTTCATCAATATATGTTTTTCATCATAATTTTTTTTTTAATCAATATTTTGTTTTTTTCATCAATATTTATACCCTACACAACACTGTGGTACAGGGTATGATGGGTTTGTGTTGATGTTTGTAACTACTGGTCCTAGACCTACTATTAAGTATACCGATCGACTCAGAATCACTTTTTGAGTCGATCTAGCGCTGTCCGTCCGTCCGTCTGTCTGTCCATGTAAACGGTGTAAACACGATACAGATCGCAATTTTTAATCAATTTACTTTAAATTTGAAACTTAACCCGCTCTTGGCCCAAGGACAAGGCCTATTGAAATTGGAAAAATTCGGTCTATGTTTAGACCCAGCCCCCATACAAAGGTCCTCTTTAATTTTGTCTAAAATGACTCTAATACCCGTATTATAAAAGATATCCCTACGAAATTCTGAATTTCAAAGGAATCGGACCAGATCTTCTAGCCCCCATACAAACCACCTTCCCGATATTCACATAAATCTCTAAAATTTCACGAAAAAAGAAAATATTTATTTAAAATTTTGTTTGTGTGTGTTTAACGCTTACTTTAATAACCTAATCAATTCTGATTATATTTGGACCATTTTTGGACTTTGGCGCCATATAAAAATTTCTCCCGATATTCAGTTAAATCGGTTTATTGGCCACAAATGGAACCCTTTTTCATTAAAATTTCGTTTGTGAGTGTTTTTTATACTTATTAAAGATTTACAAAAGATAAATCAAATCGGTCGATGTTTGAACTTGGGATCCAAATCAGACTACTTTTACTTTTTTTGTAAACATTTTTTTAAAAAAACAAAACTTTTATCGAGGGGCGCCAAGGGTTACAATGATAGGATTTGGCTTAAATAAATTTTTAATGAAAGGTTGTTTCAAACTCTATACAAGGGTCGAGGAAATCAAATTTGAAATTTTTTTAGGAAAAACCCGCCATTTTGCAAAATTTCAAATAGCTATAGCTGGAAAACGGTTGCAACGATTTTTAATTTTTTTTTTGATATTCGTGTTCAGCGCATCAAAATTAAAAAAAATCGATGTATTGCACGACATCCCTTTTTTATTTTTTTTTCAAATGTTAACAAAATCGAAACTTTGATCACCGGGCGCCCCTGGTTGATTTTATCAGATTTGCCCTCAAATTTGCAACGTTTTATTTTTATTTTCTGTAAATCATATAAAACCACAATTACATAAAATGATAACAACGCTTTATAATATTCGTATTTCAAATATGATGATATTATATTAATATAAATGAAAATCTTTTTAAATCTTTGGGTTTTGGTATATAATAAGGGCAGTATTAAGGTATAGCGGGGCCTTGGGCTAGAGTATAGGGCCCCGCTGGAACGTAAAAAGGCGGATGAAAAAAAAAATTGTCAGAACATGAGATTTTATTACGAAAAATTTCTAAGGATCTGAGACCTTTTTAAACGAGTCTGAGATTTTTTTTTACGAAAACTGTTTCAAAATCTGCAACAAATGTCGCAGGATCTGGCACTACTCTATACTAAAAATGTCTCAGAGTTTTTTTCTATACGAAAAATGTCTCAGAATCAGTGACTTTTTAATACGAAAAATGATTTAGAATCTGAGACTTTTTTTATACAAAAAATGTCTTAAAATCTCAAACTTTTTCTGTACGAAAAATGTCTCAGGATTTGAGACTTTTTCTATACGAATAATATCTCAGAATCTGAGACTTTTTTTATAAGAAAAATTTCTTAGAATCTCAAACTTTTTCTATACGAAAAATGTCTCAGAATCTGAGACTGCTTCTTTACGAAAAGTGTCTTAGAATCTGAAACTCTTTCTATACAAAAATGTCTCAGAATCTGAGACTTTTTCTGTACGAAAAATAGCTCAGAATCTGAAACTTTGTCTATACGAAAAACGTCTCAGAATATGAAACTTTTTCTATACGAAAATTGTCTCAGAATCTGAGATTTTTTCTATACGAAAAATGTCTTAGAATTTGAGAGTTTTTCGATACGGAAATGGTTCAGAATATGAGACTTTTTTTTGTACGAAAATACAAAAAATGTCTTACAAGGAAAGTATCTGAACCCTTATGAACCGATTTGCATGAAACTTGAAATATATAAAAAGAAAAAAAATTTCGAATTATCGAAATTTTCCCGAAGGTCCATATTGTTTCATAAGGGGACAACGAAATTTTTAAACACTGAACACTCGGCCGATAAGCTGAGACACCCCAATCTTAAAATCGTCTCTTTTATATATATTTCAAGTTTTAGGCAAATCGGTTCATAAGGGTTGAGATTCTTCCCTTGTTAGAATCTGAGACCTTTTCTACACGAAACATCTTTCAGAATCTGAGACTTTTTGTATACGAAAAATGTCTCAGAATATGAGACTTTTCTATACAAAAAATATCTTAGAATCTGAGATATTTTCTATAAGAAAAATATCTCAGAATCTGAGACATTTTCTATTAGAAAAATATCCCAAAATCTGAGACTTTTTCTATACGCAATATATCATAGAATTTTTCTATACGAAAAATGTCTCAGAATCTGAGAATTTTTCTACTCTAATATCGTCTAAGAATCTGATACTTGTTCGAAAAATGTCTCAGAATCTAAGAATCAGAATATACGAAAATATTTGTGAATCTGAGACATTTTCTATACGAAAACAGGTAAGAAAGTTATAGTCGGTCAAGACCGACCATATGATACCCTACACCAGTCTTTCCCGGAAAATGGGTCCCAAGTCCAAACATGGACCGATTGGATCTGTCGTTGTTAGACCTTTAATTAGTGTAGAAAACACACACAGGTCAAATTTTAGTGGAATTGGTTTATTTTTTTTGTCAATTGACCGATTTAACTGAATATCGGTCCAAATTTTTATATGGGGGACTAAGTCCAAAAATGGTCCAATTATATTCCTATTTGATAAGGTTACTTAAGTACACGTTTAAAACCTAAAAATAATTTTTTTAATTAAATATTTCCATTTTTATGAATTTTGAGAGAATTATGTGATTATCGGCAGGGTGGTTTGTATGGGGACTACCAGAAGGACTAATCCGATTCCTTTGAAATTTGGAATGGTGATTCGTGCATAAAAAATTTGATTACCTGCTAAATTTCAAAGCGATATTTATTATAATGCGGTTATTAGAGTCATTTTAGCCGAATCCAAAGGGGGCGTTTGTATGGGGGCTAGGTCTTTGTATGGGGGCTAGGTCTTCTCCAATTTCAATAGGCTTCGTCCTTGGGCCAAAAGATGCTTAATTTTTTGCGACCTGTATCGTGCTTAAACCGATAGATGGGCAGACGGACAGTCGGACGGACGGACGGACGGACATAGCTAAATCGACTCCAAAAGTAATTCTGAGTCGATCGGTATACTTGAAGGTAGGTCTAGGACCAATATTTCGGGTAGTTACAAACATCAGCACAAACTCATTATACCCTGTACCACAACGTGGTGTAGGGTATAAATAGAATTACTGTTTTCATTTTCTTAAACAAAAAGTTTTAACATACGTTTTCAAAACAATTAGAGGAGGAGATGTTCGTGGTTCCAGGCAGTTTACTCAAAATATTTTACACACTCGAAGAAATACTAGACAGGCTCTGAATTTAAATATTGTAAGATGTCGTTTAGATTTAACAAAACAACGCATTGCTTATGTTGGACCAAGTGAGTATAATGAATTGTCAATCAATATTCGTAATATACAAGCTTTATCTACATTCAAAAAATCCATTAAAGATCTTTTACTTCGTAATGTTGAAACACTTCTAGTATAAAATATTATTTTATTACTATTTTTTATTTTTTTTTTCTTTCCCTAAGTCTAAATTTATTGTATATAATGTAAATTTTAAAAATAGATTTTAAAAATCTTCTATATGTAATATAGACAGAGTTGCCTTTTAGCCTCTACAAAGCCTTTATGGCGCTGAGGCGTTAAACTTATTATTGTATAAATATTATATTGAATAAAAAAATATATAAAAAAAAAAAAAAAAAAAAAAACATTTTCAACAAAAAATTTTTATTCATCATATTTTTCTTCATCAATTGTTTTTTCATAAATTTTTTTTTATAACTTTTTTTTTGTCATCAAAATGCTTTTTTATTATTTTTTTTTTCTTTTATCAATTTTTTTATGTTTTTAATAAAAATAAAATGTTTTTGTAAAATTTTTTTTTCATCAAATTTTTTTTTGCTCAAACAACTTTTTTTTCATCAATTTTTTTTTATCCAATCTGTTTTTTTGTCATAAAAATTTTTTTTTTTCATTATTTTTTTTTTTTTTCATCAATGTATTTTTTTTTTATCAATTTTTTTTTTTTCATAATTATTTTTTCATAAAAATTTTTCAAAAAAAAATTGTTTTCTCAAATTTTTTTTTTCATCAAAACTTTTTTTATCAAAAGTTTGTTTTTTATCAAAAAATTCTTCTTTTCGTTTTTTCCTTATTTTTTTCCACCAAAACGACTTTTTAACCAAGTCTAAAATTCTGACATAAAAATTTTCCATTTGTTTAACAAATGCACAAAAAACAAGTGAGATTGTTAAATTCTTCTGTGCCGAATCCCTTATACTCTCCAAAATGTAAAAAAAAACATTTTTTGCACTTAAGTAATTCACTCACTCATTTCCCAACTTACAGCTCTTTTGCTTAACAAATATAGAAAAAACAATTGAGATTGTTAAATTCTTCTGTGTCGAATCATTTATACTCTCCAAAATGCAAAAAAAAAAAAACTTTTCTTGCACCTAAGTAATCCACTCACTCATTTCTAAATTTACAGCTCTTTTAGGTATAGACTGCATCTTGCTTTCCACACTCAGATAGACGGAGGTATATAGCTAGATTGTCTTAGAAATGGATCAATAGTATATAAACTTAATGGGGTCGTCTACCGATATTTCAATTCGTTTTGCATGGAATGACAAATAACATTTTTTTTCTAAAAAAAAAACTTTGTTTGGAATTAATGTTTTGGGTAGACTTGTGCTTAATCGTTCAATTGAGTGAGCGCTCATTCTCGTTCATTTCAGATAAAAGACCTAGTTCGTTCATCTAGTTCAATCGCTCTTTTGGCTTTTTCGTTCAACAGTTCGTGAACGAATCATTTTGATCATGTCTGCTGGTCGTTCATCTGGTTCAAATCAATCAATTTTGATTTTCGTTCAACAGTTCGTGATCGAATCATTTCGATCATGTCTGTTGTTTTGGCTTTCGTTCAAAAAATACAAAAATGTTGAATAAAAACATGAATTAAAAAAAAAAAAAAAAATAATTATATAAAATTTTTGTAAAAAAACACATAAATGATGAGAAAGTGTGCCAAAAGATGAGAAAAAACTAACGCCTAATGACAAAATTAACGAAAAAAATTGAACGGCCGCACATTGGGTTCAAATGGTACCAAAGTGGCGATTAATTGAAATTTATAAATGAAGTTTTTGTTATAAGTTTTGGTATGGGGTAAAAGTAGATAAAATTCTGCAACGCTAGTTATCAAAATCAATAAACTAAGTTGTTTAGTTTTTTTTCGGTGAGCTGTCAAAGTTAGCAAATTATTGCAGTCTTTGAAAAAAGTAAAAAAATTCAAATTTTTTACAATTCAAGCGATTATTAGTAGTATTAAATCTTTTAAAAGAAAATCTTTTATAATGGAACCTTAAACAACAGGTATTATACTAAATTGCAAAATTTTTTTTGTTTATAAAAATTGGGTCTTAACATTTTTAATAATTTTTTTAAAAAGGACCCGAAATTGGGATATTTTCCCCATTTAATGGGCTACACATATTAAGTTAGTAATAGTTGGATTTAGTTTTGTGGATTTTAAAAAAGTATAGGATGTCAGCTTTTATTTAAAAGAAAAAAAAGTACAGACAATGCCCGGCCCTTTTTTTTATTCCCGTTTTTGTGTAAAAAGTCTGGGTATCGTTTATTAAACAAGACCATAATATGTGTGTTTATACCCTTCAACTACGGTATGAGCATACACTCACTTTGTCATTCCGTATGTAACGCATCGAAATATGGGTCTAGGACCCCATAAAGTGTATATTATTGATCACTGATCGATTCTAAGACATTCTGTGACTAACAGTGTGTCCGTCCGTCCGTCTGTTGTTGAGCACACCATAAAGTACATAAAACAAGAGCTAGAATCCTGAAGTTTGTCACAAATATGTATAATGGTCATAGGCTGGTTAAGTTCTTGAACGAGCAAAATCGGACCAGGGGGGAAAAAGTTCCCCCTTGAAGAACTAAAACTACCCCAGAAAAATATTTTTTTTACAAGTTTTATTTGTATATTTGTTCAATAAATGAAACATTTTAATGCCATATGAAGTTCATCGACCTGAATTTGAACCAAGGGGGATCAGGAAAGCGAATTTTTTCTGTCCGCCCCTTTTTGGGGGCGTGTATAGAAAAAATAATTTAAATAATGATAAATTTTTATTAATTAGGTGCAAACAATTACATCTATTTTTTTTGGCAACGTTTATCGCGAGGGGAAGGTGTCCCCCATAGTCTCCCGGTAAACCCCCCACCCGCTACGCCAAAAAAACGTCCCCTCCATTTGTTTTTGTAGCTTTATTATATGTTAAAGGGTTTCGTGTTTTTTTCCAAAAACAAAAAAAACGACTAAAAGATTAAAAAAAAAACATTTTGTTAAATTTTTTTTCTCAAATGCTGTGTTTTTATGTATTTTTGATAATTCGTTAATAAAAAAACTACAATATTCCCATAAATCACTTTTTTCAGATAAATTTGTACATTTATGAGATTTTGTGAAAAACAAAAATTGGATGTTAAATAAAATTTAAAATAATATAAATACATATTGTGCATTCTTTCTTTGATTACTTTGATAGCACATTATGTACACTTTAATTTCCATTTTTTTTTATTAATTTATCGCTTTTCATTCCAAAGTTACAGCAAAAATTGTGAACTATAACCCTTTTTTCCGAAAAACAAAAAAACGCCTAACAGGTTAAAAAAAAATTTTTTTTCTAAATTTTTTTTTCCAAAATGTGTATTTTTACGTGTTTATATTAGTTCATTAATAAAAAAATATAATATTCTAAAACTACTGCTTATCTGAATTAATCGCCATTTTAGGTACCATCGAACCCAATGTGGGCCGAACTGAAAGATCAAAATGAAGAAATGACCAATTGAGCTGAATGAACGAAAAGACCTAAAAGAGCTGAAATGAACGAACTAGATAAACCGCTCAGTTAAGTGAATAGTTCAAATGAACTAGTTCGTTCGTGAACGACACAACTCTAGTTTTGGGCTGGAGTGCAAAATTCGCAGGCATTTTATACGAAAAATGTTTCAGAATCTGAGACTTATTCTATAAAAGAATTTCTAAGAATCTCAGACTGTTTTTATTCGAAAAATATCTCAGAATCTAAAATTTTCTATACGAAAAATTTTCAGGATTTGAGATTTTTCTATACGAAAAATGTATCAGAATCTGATTCTGAACTGAGACTTTTTCTATACGACAAATGTTTCACAATCTAAAACTTTTTCTTTTGCGAAAAACGTGCTATACGAATAAAAAATATTCATTAACCTTTCGTGGCCCCTGTAAGATTAGAGCCCTGGACACATAACTAGTGTGCCCCAATGATTAAAACGGTACTGTAAATAATATACACACTATGAAACCATATCATTTCGTACTTGTATGCACTCAACCAACAAAGTGTAATGCAGTTTTTAAATTTAATTTACAAAACACTGTATGTTTTTATTTAATTTTGTTAGTAAACTTTTGAGAATTTGCCGCCAGAGAGAATGGTATAAAAATAAGAGAATTTGTAATATGTATGTATTTAAATAAATAACCATATCCCAACTAATGTCAACATGTTGAGTCCATCAACAAAAAAAAAATTCAACCTAAGACCTTTTAAAAATTAAAAATGTATCAGAGAAGGGGAACTCAGCAGGGCAATAGTTTTTAAACTCTTTGATACACTCAAAAAAAAAATTGTCAAATTACTAGAAAAAGTCTCGTAATCCCGTTTCACCAATATTCCTTGTTTTTAAATAAATAATTTTCGATCGATTTTTTTTTGTAATTTTACAGTTTTTCTTGTAATTTTACAAATTTCCAAGATTGTTTACAAAAAAATCTAGTAAATTTACGAGAATTTCTTATAAGTTTTATCTCGCAAAAAAAAAGTTGTAAATTTACAATTTTTTGGTTGAAATCTTGTAAAATTACAAGAAAGTTCGTAATTTTTACTAGCAATTCTCGAAGCAAAAAATCTGGTTAAACCACGAAACCTCTTTGTAAATTTTATCACGTCAAAATAATTGTAAATTTACAATTTTTTTCGTTAGGTTAGGTTGTAAGTGGCTGCTGACGTTTTTTACGTCAACACACGTAGACTCTGAGGTCCATTCTGATACCGCGGGACCGTAATAGGTTTTCCTACTAGTCCCTGTCGTTAAACCAGTTTGAGCTTCTTATGAAACTCCTTAGATGTTGAATTTTGACATCCGACAAATCAGAAAGATCGTACAGCTCCCTAGATCCCAGTGAAGCAAGTCTCTGACCAGAAAATGACGGGCAATGGCAAATAAAGTGTTCCTCTTCATCCATGCAACTTCGGCAAAAGTCATTCGACGGCACGTTTAACCGCTCTGCGTGCTTCTCTATAAGACAGTGTCCGGTAATTATAGAAACCACCATCGAAATTTCTCCTCTTGGAAGCGATATCAGCCCCTAATTAAGAGCAGGCCAAATCAGTCGTGTTGTCTCACACGTCCATCCATTTGCCCATCTTTGATAAGTCTCCGTCGCAGAACAAAGCCGTAGGTTTTGCTTGCAAGTTTCTAGAAGCATACCAACTCATTCCAATTCTGTTGGAACCTGTAAGGTAGTTCCTAGTCTTGCAAGCTCATCGGCTTTGTAATTCCCTGGATTGTCTCTGTGCCCTGGGACCCATATGAGTCGTATTTTAAACTGCTTGACCATCTCTTTTAAAGACGTGCGGCAGTTAAGGGCAGATCTTGAAACATTGAATCCAGGGACTTTACCGCGGCTTGACTGTCAGTATAGATGTTGACTGCGGTTGTAGACAAGACATTGCAACTCAACCAGTCAGCCACTTCCTTTATTGCCAGCATCTCTGCCTGGTAAACACTGCAATGATCTGGCAATCTTCGAGCCAGGCTCAATCCAAGCTCTTCCGAATAGACTCCAAAGCCCACTTGTTCGTGCAGACTCGATCCGTCTGTGTTAAAATTTATGGTGGCTCCACTACCCGGAATGTTCCCCATCCAAGACTCCCTGGATGGTATCATAGTGGTAAAGTGGCGCTTAAAGAGGCTCAAAGCGGGAGTACAGTCCACATTTTGTGGTATTGTTATCTTCTTCAAGATCGCGCTATGGCCACAATCGCTGCTCCTCCATTGCAGCGTGCTATTAAGTCGAATTGCCGACGCATCCGCATACTGCCTACCCAATATGTCCAATGGTATCAGGTGAAGGAGGATTTCTAATGCAGCCGTAGGTGTAGTACGAAGAGCACCAGTGATGCACATCGACGCCGTTCTCTGTACCATCGTGATAAAGACACAGTTTGCTTTTGTTTCTAAAGCAGGCCACCAGACAATGATTCCATATATCAAAATTGGACGCACCACTGCTGTATAGATCCAATGAACGACTTGAGGGCTAAAACCCCATCGTTTTCCAATGGCCCTTTTACAGGAATATAAAGCAATCGTTGCTTTTCTCACCCGTTTCTCAATATTACGCTTGAAATTCAACTTCCTATCTAGAAATACTCCAAGATACTTGGCTCCATTTGAGAAGGCGATTTCAGTGCCGTCCAGAGAAATAGGATCAAAAGCAGGAATCTTATTTTTCCTTGGAAACAAAACAAGCTCTGTTTTACTTGGATTAACTCCTAGACCACAGTCTCTTGCCCATTTAGACAGATCTTTCAGAGAACCCTGAAGAATGTCCCTCAATGTTGGCAGATGCTTCCCCTTTACAGCTATCGCGACATCGTCAGCATATCCGACAACATGACAACCACGTGCTTCTATAGATAACAGCATTGAATTCAGTGCCAGGTTCCAAAGAAGCGGCGAAAGGACACCTACTTGTGGTGTGCCCCTATTAACAAATCGAGATATGACGGACGCTCCCAATTCAGACGTTATACGTCTATTGGCAAGTAGGTTTTCCACCATTAAAACGATTCACGCTTTACCCCTAGACCAGACAATGCCAAAATTATCGAGTCTGGGATGACATTATTAAAAGCCCCCTCTATATCAAGAAAGGCCACCATAGTGTAGTCCTTTACCGAAAGCGATCTCTCGATGGTACCAACGAGCTCATGCAGAGCTGTTTCCGTTGATCTACCCTTGCTGTATGCATGTTGCTTTGTCGAAAGCAACCTCGGGTCAATCACTCTACGCAAATATGAGTCTATCATTCGTTCCATTGTCTTTAACAAAAAAAAAGACAGACTAATTGGTCTGAAATCCTTCGGACCTGTGTGGGAAACTTTCCCAGCCTTCGGGATAAAGACGACTCTGGTATCCCTCCATTTTAAAGGAATATACGACCAGTTGATGCATGCTGTGTATAGATTATACAACAGCGGGGCTATATAGTCCGACACTTGCTGCAACTCAGCCGGGATTATACCATCAGGTCCCGGAGATTTATAGGGCCTGAAGCTTTTTATCGCCCAGATTAATGTTGGCATATTTATTATTTCCGAAGCAATTTCAGATGCTTGGGCGTAAGAACGTTCCAAAGCTTGAAACGGCGTCATGGAATTGCCCGGAAAATGCGTGTTTAAAAGGAGATCCAGCGACTCTCTACTGGAGGAAGACCACACCCCATTAGGATCTTTCAGGTATCCCAGAGTGCAAGATGAAGAAGCCATAACCTTGCGCAGTCTGGATGCCTCAGAAACGTCTTCTATATTTCCACAGAAGTTTTTCCAAGAATCACATTTTGCATTTCTGATCATCTTATAACTCTTAAGTTGCAGCCTGTATGCAGACCAGTCTTCGTCCGCTCTTGAAAATTTTGGTGTCAGATTCTGAAACATTTTCCTAATAGAAAAATATCAGATACTGAGATATTTTCTTTCCAGAATAGTCCCATATGGCTTCTGGAAAAATTCTATATTCTTCCTGTAGCAAAAAATTATCCTTACCACCATCTCCCAAAAACGCCCTTGTTAATTTAACCTGAATTTGGGCTTGTTTACACTGTAACCACTCAAGACCTACAAAAAACAAAATAAAAAAACATTAAAAAAGTTAAATATGTTATAGTTGTTGTTATATCCTTCCCTTGTTTTTGTTGCTCTACATATGTATGTATGTGTTTTTTTTATTTTTTCGTAAAGTGTACAGAAGCGTCTAACCACAGGATGTCCTCTTCTGGTTTTAGAGGTTTTGTTTTTATGTTGTTTTTATTTTTAACTAAACTAATCCTCCAGAGTAAATGAATGACTGTAGTTAAAACAAAAAGTATAAAAAAAAGATACACTGGCCAAGAGAGTGAGAGAATGTTGTTTAAGAGATGATAACGAATTCTTAACATTAAGCCAGGCAATATGTTAAATGCAGTAAAATACATAAACAACAACAAAAATCCTAAACATTTATTTGCTTAACAAGGATCTGTACAACAATTTCACACAAACACACACATACATCTGCTATTTCTTACTAACACATATGCATGCCAGCTAATACACATTTGAATATTTTGTTTTGTTTAGGGGTCATATATGTACGTGTATGTGTGTAATTGAAATTGGAATTGTTTGTTTTTTTGTGAAAATAATTTTATTTTTGCCTATTGTGTGTGTGTGAGTCTGGGCATTTGTGTGAGTTTAAGTCCCTCTGTATGTTTGTTTATTAATTTACATGTATGCATGAAGTATCCCTAAAGTGCCTTTGTTTATTAGACAAGTAAAACCCAAAAAAGAAATTTTCTAGGAAAATATATTTTTTACAATATATTTGTTTTACTGGTCAAATAAGTACATTAGTAAATAATATTTTTAAAATGTTTATAAAACATTGTTTAATTATTTCGCCATTTTAATATCCTCCAACAATTTTATGGTCACTTTGTAATTCCTCAGAATATCAGTCGGGACCCCATAATGTATACGTTCTATGAATGTCCGTCTGTGCGTTTGTGGAAATCACGATTTAGTCCAAACTAAAAGTTTAGCACAAATATATCCTATAACCAGGAACCTTCACACATTAAAAAAACTATGTTTTAGGCGCCTAAAATATTTATAAAAACCCTCAAAATATGCAGTTAAACCCATTAAAATATGCACAAAAATTATAAAAATAGTTCATTTTTACTTTTATGAACTAAACTCTTTAAATTATCCAAAATTTTGATTTCGATTTTTAATTAACGAAAAAATTCATTTTGTCAGACAAGTATTTCGGTTCCAAAATTGTTATCGGAAAAAATTAATGATGTCCAAAAAAAAGTTCATTAAAAATCGAAAAAAGCTGAAACTAAAATTTTGCACAAAATATAACCCAAAAATATGCATTTATAGTGAAATAATACGCAAAATATGCAAAAATATGCATTTTCAACAATATATGCAAAAATATGCACTTACGAATTGATGCCATTTTAAAGTAAATTATTTTCTTTTCCTGCACTTGGACCCAGGGGAATAAAAATTTTTTTTTTTTCTTGGATATAAAAAATTGTTTAATTAATGGTAAAATTGTGTTACTTATTGTAAGTGCAAAAATTACACTGTTCAACACGAAAATGTATTTGGCTTGAACCTGTAAAAAATTAAAACGATGTAAATATACATCCGAGCTAAGTAATCCTCTTAGATTTCTTCCCTAAAATTTTATGGTGCTTCTTTTCTTAGAACATATTAACCCTCTAAGGCTCATTCTAAGGGGCCATTTTAGTCCTTTTTCAAAAACTGTGTTGAAAAAAAAGACTAAATTGCAGTTTTTGAAAAAAAGGACTAAATCGATTTCTTAGAATGAGCGTTAGAGGGTTAATATGTTCTAAGAAAAAAAGCACCATAAAATTTTACTGAATACATCTAAGAACATTACTTAGCTCAGAAGTATATTTACATCATTTATTTCACTTATTTCTCACGCCTTTGAAAAACTTTAGTGGGCCCACATTGTAGTCGGTCATGACCGACCATATGATACCCTACACCAGTATTTTCCGCAAAATGGTTTTAAAGTCCAAACATGGACGGATAAGATAAGATCTATCTTTCTTTAGAAATTTAATTAGTGTAGAAAACAGACAAAAACAAAATTTGAGTGAAATTGGTGAAATTTTTACATGCACTCAAAAGAAAAACTCTGTCAAAAAATCTGTAAAACGACTTTCAATTTGAATTAGCAATCTTTTAGCAGATTGTTCTGCTGAGAAGGATATTTTCACAAAAATCTCTGTCATTCAGTTTAAGAAAATAACAAACATTTTACTATGTTTATACTGATTTTGTTTGCTGAATTTCATTATTTTTTCAAGAAATTTTTTTATATTTAAAAAAGAAGAACAGATTGTTCTGCTAAAATCAGCAGATTTTTCTGCTAAAATCAGCAAATATTTTTGCTAAAATCAGATTTCTCTGCTGTCGAACAACACACATGTTTAATAACTAAAACGCCAGATAAAAGTATAAGCTTCCGTAGCGTAGTGCTTAAGAAGTGTACTTTCAAATCGGAAGGTGGCGAGTTCGATGCTGGCTGGCGGCGTATGTTTTTTTTTTTTTTCTTGTTATATTTATTTACCTCTAATGACAGATATTTAGCAAACCCTGTCTGCTAAAATCAGCAGATTTCTCATATGGCTCAAAATGGGTGTGTTTTCAGCAGATTTTTCTGCTGATTGGACAGAGAATTTATTTGAGTGTGGGGTTTAAGTCAAAAATTGTTACAATTATATTTGGAATTAATAAGTATATGTTTAACACCTGCAAACAAAATTTTAACCAAATATTTCATATTTTCCTGAATTTTGAGAAATTTATGTGAATACCGGGATGGTGGTTTGTATGGGATCTACAGGAAAAAAATCACCCATATGCAATTGCTGACATCTCCATACAATTTTTGGGCTTTTTTTGGGGCTTTTCTCTCTGATCAAATTCTAACTCACATGCAAAATATCACTGCGATCGGAGTTTATCTTCTGTCTCCACTTTGAGCCTCAAAACATGCGTTTTTCCAAAAGAGGATTAAAAAAAAAAAAAAACAAGTTTTTTTATTAAAATAATTAAAAAATTATTTTTGTATAATATTTGATCGTAAATACTTAAATATGAAGTTTAAAGATTTTAAGATATCATTAATGCCTTTATGATACTTGCTTTTTTCAAGTTGCTAGTTGCTGCATTTATTAGGGTTTTTCTATGGGAATTTCGATAAAAACAAAATTTTTGGTTGAAGTTATCGAAATTTTTATAGAAAAACCCTAATAAATGCAGCAACAAGCAACTTGAAAAAAGCAGGTATCATACGCACTTAACCCGTTCAAACTTGATACCAAAAAAATGGCATGATTTTGAGGCGTTCCCAAAACACCTTTTTTCAAAATTTGAAAATTTTATTAAAAAAAAATTTAAAATAAATTATTTTTTCTTTCTGAATTCATTAAGAACACCTTGGAGAAGAAAAATGCGAAATATGGCGAATATCAGTCGCACCACTTTTCAGGAATCGCGGGGGGAAGTTAGAGGATTTCAAGGATATGTTGGTTTTTTCAATAATTTGGATTAATAAAATCTTATAAATTAAATTTTTAGGCAATTTAACAGTTTTTTGGTGTCGTGGCATTCTATTAGATAACTGTAAGTCTGTCATGAAATCTTACCGATGTAGGACGGCTGGGGGTCAAAAATGACCCCCGCAGAAAATTTGAAGTTTAGGGCTTAAATTTTGTGCTATAAACAAGTATAAAACGGCTTTTATGTTTTGTACCCCAACTACTATTTCGTATTAATATATTATCTTTAAAAAACTCGTTACCCTTCTTGGTAGGGGATCAAAAATCTCTGTACTCCAGAGTGGTGTAGTTGTAGCCATCGTTAATCTTAATAACTTTGCTGAACATCATGTTGCGATATTTGGACATTTAGATGGTCAAAACGCACAAAAAGTATAAAAATTACAATTTCCATACTTATCGAAAAACAGTTGGTTTTTGACAACAAAATGTCCAAATATCGCAAAATGATGTTCAGCAAAGTAATTAGGATTAATAACCGCTACAACTTTGCTGAATATCACTTTGAGATATTCGGATATTCAGGTAGTCAAAATTCACGAAAACAGCACAAAAAACTACTATTTTCCTATACGATAATTAATAACTTCATCTAAATGTCCTAATATCGCAAAGTGATGTTCTGCAAAGTCGTTAATTAAGCTTGACGCCGGCTACATCACTTTACGATGCTAGGACATTTAAAAGGTCAAAATGTACAAAAAACTATAATTTCGACTATAACTTCCCATCAAAACGCCGATACACACATAACTTTGTTTTGACCGATATAACTTTCCCCGTTAATCAGAACCCCCGCCGATCACTGACCCCTACCATTTGTCTGACAGTGTTATAACCCTACGGGAAACAAACCGGTCATTGGGTTGGTCACGTGGTTGGAACTTTGTGACAGTGACCGGTCTTTGATTTGGTCCTACCCTTTGGAAGAGACCGGTAAATTTAACATGGCGTTGTCCTAGGGGGTGGCAATTTCTATTTTTGAGCCCATTGTGACATGTCACTGAGCTTGTCGATTATGACGTACAACCAGTGTGGTTTAAATAAACAGGCTTTATAACAAGTTAAAATAAATTAATACAAAACTGGTTACACACGTGACACAAAGTAACTAATTTGTGACATGTTTTAGCTCATTTCTTTTTCGTTAGTCTAATGCAACATGCGCATTTTTGTAATTCCTATTACCGCGGGAATAGGCAAAAAATGCTGCTTGTGCGCTGTCGACACACGCACACTATAAAATTCTGTTGCTTGAGCAAATTTGTTGACTTTTCGCTTGCTACTACCCACACGCTTGTGTGTGTGGGTATGTGTGTGCGCACCGCTGGTCTAATGATATGTTCTCTAAGATCCGTTGAATGATATGTCGCAAAGTTACTACAAAATAACACATCACTTGACTGGTGTTAGGAAACATACCACGGAACTAAACAAAAATAATTTACATTAAACTAGTCAAAATTCAGTCCCCTTGTGATATGTTTCATAACTTATTTGAAATTTTCAGATTAGTGACGTACCAAAGGAATGGTCTAAGTAAACATATCATGGGACTAACGAAAAAAATTTTAATAAAGTATGGTTTACTGAACGAACGCGGAGTTCACTGATCTTAATTTAAGAAAAATTTAATTTAACCTTTTTTAGTCACAAAGTTCGTCCTATTTATATCAGTACAGAATTATGACAACTTTTAAGCAGTCACGGTGTATTTATATCAGTACAGAATTATGACAACTTTCAAACTGTCACGTGATTGGTTTTCCAGGGCGAATTGTCATATTTTTCATTCAAAGCTTATATTTTTTAACCTGTTATGTGGCAAGTCACCACTTCGTCTGTAATTTTTCTAGTGATTTTAAATCCTCTTTGATGTTACGTTACTTTCTCACCAGTTACTTGATATATCATTATTAATCCAGTCAATGTTCTGCCATCATTTGAATAGTCTCACAATTTCAGAATTATTTGTATGGCAAATATTTAAGAATCTGAGAAATTTTGTATACGAAAAATTCAAAAAAAAAAAAATCGCAAAAAAATTTTCGAAAAAAAAATAAAATTTTTGAGCTGTTGAGGTCCTACTCTAAAAATATTAAAAAAATTATTTTTAGTTTTTACAACAAAGGATTTTAGTTGAGATGAAATTTTAATGATACATATTCACAAAAAATATTTTTCCTTGTCTGTGACATATTTAGAACACACAAAAGAAAACATTGTCAAATTACTAGAAAAAGTCTCGTAGTCCCATTTTACCAATATTTTACAGTTTTCCTAGTTTTTTAACAAATAATTTTCGATCGAATTTTACATTTTTTTTTTTTAATTTTACAGTTTTTCTTGTAATTTTACAAATTTCCAAGGTTTTTTACAAAAAAACCTTGTTAGTTTTATTTCGCCAAAAAAGTTGTAAATTTACAAATTGATTGCTAAAAATCTTGTAAAATTACAAAAAAAACTCTTAATTTTTACTAGGAATTCTCGTAAAATAGGAGGTCACGAAACTTACTTGTAAGTAAAAAAAAATGTAAATTTACAATTTTATTGGTAAAAAGCTTGTAAAATAACAAAATTATTGGTAAAAAGCTTGTAATATAACAAGGTCTTCTTGTCAAATAGGAGATAACATAAAAAAGTTACTAACTTTTCTTGTAATTTTACAAGGTTTTTTTTTAGTGTAAAAAATATATTAGATTTTATTTTAAGTAGAAATATGTGTCAGATTTAGCTAATTTTTTCAACATGAAGAATTTAAATAATTTGACAGATTTTATTTTACAAAAACTTATCATTAGTTGGATATTTGTTGTAAAATCCCTCATATATATTTATTGCCCTTTATTTCAGTAAGTATGTACTTGTTTACATTTTTATATTTTGGGCTTAATGCCAACAAGTAACATAGAAATTTTCTCAAGTATTGTTTTTGTCTATCTACATAAATACATATTTGCTGTTGTAATATTAGTTTCTTTTAAGCAGTTTGCTGTTATTTTTTTGTAGCAACAATTTAAAACAATTTTGTTTACAACTTTATGTTACAAAGTACTTGACAACAACATACATTTTAACTCCACTTGGGGGCACTCTTCCTTTGTTCTGGTTATTGTTTGTTGCAAGCTGCAAAAACGAAAAAAAACAAGTGAGAGTGTTAAATTCGGCTGTGCCGAATCTATTATACCCTCCAAAATGTAAAAAAAAAAATTTTAAAACAAAAATTTGTCAGGGGCGTTTCTTTTTTTTTGGGGGGAGGGGGTTGATAGAATCAGTGGGGGACGTTGAGAGCACCTTCCCATCGCGATAAATATACCAAATGTTTCATTTAATTAACAAAAATACAAAAAAAACATGTAAAAAAGTGTATTTTTTTAGAGGTTGGTTTAGTTCTTCAAGGGGGAACTTTTTTCCCCCTGGTCCGATTTGGCCAATTTCCGAACCTAACCTGCCTAGGAACATAAGACATATTTGTGCCAAACTTGAAGGGTCTAGCTATTTTATTTTGGACTGCATCGTGTTAACTACAGACGGACGGACGGACAGACGGACGGACGGACGGACGGACGGACATCGCTAAAATGTCTTAGAATCGATCACTGATCAATAATATATATACTTTATGGGGTCCCCGACCGATATTTCGATGCGTTACACACGGAATGACAAAGTGAGTATACCCCCATACTGTAGTTGGAGGGTATAAAAACTTAACCAAAATAGTTGTAAGAGACAACAGAGACAAGTAAATGTAGAATAAACGAGTGACAGAGCTACTATTACATGCTTTACTATGTTTATATTCATTAGTATGGTTGTTGTTGTTATTATTGCTGTTGCATTAGTAGTGGTGGTCGTAACTGTTTAAGCATTAGGGGGTTCCTGTGTTCCTGTTGATATTTCTATTATTGCTAAATGTCAAATTGTTGGAAATTATGTTCAACAACGGAGTAATATTTAGAGTAAAAGTGACAAAAAAGAAGATTTTCTAAAGATTTTTTTAGGAAAATGTTTTTTAATCTTATTACAAGTTGTGTTGGTAAAGTTATTAAGAGATTAACTTAAGGAGAGGAAAATTTATTAAGTTTTTTGAGGAACATTTTAAAAAAGAGCTTAAAATTATAAAAAATAGGTGTAGATGGCAAGTGTATAATTAAATCATGATGATGTTTTGCTGAAGAATTGTGTGGTCTTGCCATTCCATGCAAAACGTATTAAAAAATAGGTCGAGGACCCCATTAAGTTTATATATTATTGATGCATTTCTAAGACACTCTAGCTATATACATCCGTCCATCTATCTGTGAAAAGCAAGATGCAGTCCAAACCAAAATAGATGTAAATTTGGTAAATGAGTGTATTGCTTACTAGGGTGGCTCGTTTTTGGGCTTTTCTCTCTGATAAAATTCTAATACCCGCCAAAAGTGTCGGTCCCCTAAGGGTAACTCACGTGCAAAATATCACTCCGATCGGAGTTTATCTTCTGTCTCCACTTTGAGCCTCAAAATTGGGGTTTTTGCAAAAAAGGACTTTAAAAAAAAATAAAAAAAATGTAAGTTTTTTTATTTAAATAATTTAAAAAAAATTTTTGTATAATATTTGATCGTAAATACTTAAATATGAAATTTATAGATTTTACGGTATCATTAACCCGTTCAAACTTAATACCAAAACAAGTAGAAAAGTTAAATTCGACTTTGCCGAATCTATGAATACCCTCCACAATGCCTTTTTTAAAGGATAGTACATTTTAACGTGAAAAAAATTAACAATTTTGATTAGAAATATTTTATTTTGAGTAAAAAAACTATTTTTTTGTATTTTTTTTTTTTTTTAAATAGAAAAATTACTAATTTTTTTTTTGTGAGTGTAAAATTTTTTTCGAGTGTAATGTTTTTTTTACTGTAAAAATATTTCTGAGTGAATGCACGTACGTATGTACACAAAATATTGTCATTTTTGTAAAAAAAAACTAAATTTTTTTTTGTGTAAATTTTTTTTTTTGAGTGCAAAATTTTTTTGGAGTGTAAAATTTTTTTTGAGTGTAAAATTTTTTTCGAGTGTAATTTTTAATTTACCAATGCTTTTAAAACTAAACAAGTTTAAAAAGCATTGCTTTAAAATTAAACAAGTTTGAAAAGCATTGTTTAGTTACCACCAATGCTTTTACAACTTGTTAAAACACGTGGCATTTTAGATGAAACTAATCTGAAATTCAGGGTTTTGCTTATGACATTTGAACCACTGTACCGATTGAGCTGAAATTTAATACCAAATAGACCCGGGGAACGGCAAAGATACGTGCCAAGCGTCAGTAGTCTCATTAATGTCTTTCGAAAGTTATCGTGTTTTTTATCTCGAAAATTCGCGAAACACCCTTGCCGAAATTTACTCTTTTGCTCATAACTTTTGAACCACTGGACCGATTTGGCTGGATTGCAATACCAACCTGACCAGGTAAATGACAAACATATATGCCAAACTTCAGTAGCCTCTGTAAAGTCTTTCAAAAGTTAGCGTGTTTTCTACGGACAGACAGACAGACGGACGGACGGACGGACGGACGGACATCGCTAGATCGACTTAAAATCGATCGAGGATCATAAATATATATACTTTATGGGGTCCTAGACCAATATTTCGAGGTGTTACAAACGGAATGACAAACTTATTTATACCCTCTATCACTAGAGTGGAGGGTATAAAAATGGCATGATTTTGTGAACGTTCTAAAAACACCTTTTTTCAAAATTTGAAAATTTTATTAAAAAAAATTTTTAAATATACCATTTTTTCTTTCTGAATTCAATAAGAACACCTTGGAAAAGAAAATTGTGAAATATGGCGGATATCCGTCAAGCCAGTTTTTGGGAATCGCGGGGGGGAAGTTAGCGGATTTCAAGGAAATGTTGGTTTTATCAATAATTTGGATTAATGAAATCTTATAAATTTCATTTTTGGGCAAATTAACTGTTTTTTGGTGTCGTGGCATTCTATTAGAGAACTATAAGTCTCTCATGAAATCTTACCGATCTAGGACGTCTTTAACCCACATTGGCTGGGGGTCAAAAATGACCCCCGCAGGAAATTTGAAGTTTAGAGCTTAAATTTTGTGCTATAAACAAGTATATAACGACTTCTGTATTTTTTACCCCAACTATTATTTCGTACTAATATATTATCTTTAAAAAAATCGTTAACCCTTCTTGGTACGGTGTCAAAAATGACCCATTCAATAAAAAATATAAATTTTGTTGATATCAAAAAATTCAAGCACTATGCCGAAAAGTTTTTGCCAGGATCATTTTTGACCCCTATCCAATGTGGGTTAAAGATATCTTAAACAGGTGAAATTTTATGGCTGATTTAAAGATATCTAATAGACTACCACAAATTAATTCTCTATAAAAATATATACTTTTTATTGAATGGGTCATTTTTGACCCCCTACCAAGAAGGGTTAACGATTTTTTTAAAGATAATATATTAATACGAAATAATAGTTAGGGTAAAAAACACAAAAGCCGTTTTATACTTGTTAATACACAAAATATAAGCTCTAAACTTCAAATTTCCTGCGGGGGTCATTTTTGGCCCCCAGCAAATGTGGGTTGAAGACGTCCTAGATCGGTAAGATTTCATGACAGACTTAAAGTTCTCTAATAGAATGCCACGACACCAAAAAACAGTTAATTTGCCCAAAAATGAAATTTATAAGATTTTATTAATCCAAATTATTGATAAAACCAACATTTCCTTGAAATCCGCCCAATTCCCCCCGCGATATCCGCCATATTTCACATTTTTCTTCTCCAAGGTGTTCTTAATAAATTCAGAAAGAAAAAATAGTATATTTAAAATTTTTTTTTAATAAAATTTTCAAATTTTGAAAAAAGGTGTTTTGAGAACGTCCCCAAAATATGCCATTTTTTTGGTATCAAGTTTGAACGGGTTAATGATACCGAAAAATCTTTAACTTTCATATTTAAGTATTTACAATCAAATATTATACAAAATTTTTTTTTCATTATTTTAATAAAAAAAACTTAAATTTTTTATTTTTTTTTAAAGTTCTTTTTTGCAAAAACCCCAATTTTGAGGCTCAAAGTGGAAACAGAAGATAAACTCAGATCGGAGTGATATTTTGCATGTCAGTTACCCTTAGGGGACCGACACTTTTGGCGGGTATTAGAATTTGATCAGAGAGAAAAGCTTAAAAACGAGCCACCCTATTGCTTACTTAAGTGCAAAAAAAATATTTTCACAATTTGGAGAGTATAAGATTCGGCACAGAAGAATTTGTTTTTTGTACATTTGTTTAACAAATGGAATATTTTTATATCGAAAGTTTTGATTTGGCAAAAAAGTAGTTTTGGTAAAATAAATGGAAAAACATGAAAGCGAAAATGAATATAAAGAAAAATGGAAAAAATAAAAAAAATTTCACGAAAATAAATTTTTTTAAGTTAAAAAAGTAGATGAAAAAAAAGCAGTGGGCAGAATCGCCCGAAAATGAAAATTCGTCCAAAAATTTTTCATACAAATTTGGGCCATATTTCATATGAAAAGTTACCCAAAAATTTTGTACATTTGTTAAACAAATGGAACATTTTTGTGTCAAAAGTTGAGATTTGGTGGAAAAGTAGTTTTGGTAAAAAAATTTAAAAAAAAAAATGAAAATTATAAAAAAAAAAAATGGAACCAAATAAAACGAAAATTTTCACAAAATAAATTTTTTGATGTTCAGAAAAAAGTTGATAATAAAAAATTTGATTAAAAAGAAAGCTGTGGGCAAAATCGCCCAAAAAAGAAAATGAAAATTCGTCAAAAATTTTTCATACATTTTGGGCCATATTTCATATGAAAAGTTACCCAAAATTTTTGGGCAAATTTTTGTAGTTTTTGGGCAGAATTTCGAAATTATAAAATTGGTTGATTTTTCATTACGAAAAATTACCCAAAAATAACACCGCTCTACAAATCTGAGGTTTGTCGCTGCGTTTTGGATGAAACCAAAAAAATTTGATAGGGTTTGGTGCTCCGATTCCAAAACGGTCACTCAAATTTTTCTATCACGTCACAATTTTGAGAAAATCGCGGTTAAAGTGTCCAAAAATGCCCATTTTTACCATTTTTGAACGCCTATAAAATAAGATCCTAACATGCAAATGACTTGGTATCAAGCTCATTCGAATGTGTGTAATTTTCTCTTTCACACAAGATCAAATCTTCTTGAAATTTAATTTTCTAAAATGGTAAAAAATCATTAGCCACAAGTGCCTTAAATCCAAAATTTACGTATGATTTTGTATGGAAATTTGTTAAAAAGCACTGTGTAAATAAACTAATATTGAAAAATGGAAAGTTTTTTGCTAATGACTTTTTTACAATTTTAGAAAATTAAATTTTTTGAACATTTTATCTTATCTTTAAGAGAAAATTACAAGCTTTCGAACAAGCCTGATACCAAGTCATTTGCATTTCAGGATATTATTTTATAAGCATTTAAAAAGGGTCAAAAATGCCCTTTTTCAAATTCTGACGTGATAGACAAATTAAATTTTGGGAATCAGCGCAACAGGCACTATCCAAATCACTAACCAAAATCCGATACGCATTTTCTTGTTGAGCTGTGTAATATATGAAAAATTGTCCATTTTGGTTTTGGTTTTTGTCAAAATCTTAAAATGCCTCAACCGAAATATATTGTAATAAAACAGTCACAAGAAAAACCAAATAACCTTAAACGATACACTTTGATTTTTTTTTGTTTTTATAAATTATATTATTAACTAGCAAAGAAACTGATGTAAAGCTTTCCGTTGTAGAGTAAAAGACAAATCCTCTGGTGGGAATCGAACCAACAACCCCTGCACTTACTTGTAGATTATCACACTACACATTAATCTGCCGCAGCGCAGTAGAAAAATAAAAGTAATGAATTAAAAAACAGCATCAGAGCTTCATGCAATTTTTCCTATTTCGTAAAATTTTAAGTTACACACTTAATATTTTTAATTCAATAACTTATGGGTTCTACGGACTACATTATCAAGAAAACCATCTGTCAGAAATAAAATAAATATGAATTACGAATTCCATGCCTTGAACCCACTCTCTCCACACAATAAAACTTTTCTGACAATTACGGTTTTAGGTAAAGAGCTGTTTTGGAAAAAATATTTTTTATTTTGGGTCATTTTTCATTTCTTTCTTAGGTTATTTTTCGTTATTTTTGGGTGAAGTTCCGTATTTTTCTTTTTGGGTAATTTTTCATATTTTTTGTGTGATTTTGCATTTGGGCGATTTTTCATAAATTTTTTGGGCGATTTTCCCTACAGCCAAAAAAAAAATAATTTTTTTTTTTAAGTAATAAAAAATGATTCAAAAACAAAATTCGATGAAAAATCTTATGAAAAAAAATTTTTAAAAAAAGTTAAGGAAAAAAAAAAATGATGATGAAATGAACATTTAAAAAAAAAAAAAAAAAATCATTAAAAAAAATTGTTTAAAAAAAAATTAATGAAAAAAAATTAAAAACAAAAAAAAAAATTTATGGAAAAAAAGATTTGTTGAAAAATAATTATTTTACATTTTATTCACCAGCTGGTAAAAACCGGCTTTGTCCACCAGCAGGCAAATTATTAACCAATTTACAAATCGAAGTTTCAAACCTTTTTGGTTTTAAGAAAATTAATTCTTATTATCTTTTTTGTTAGTCCCCGGTGAAAAATGAGCATATCGTCGCTGCTCCGTCGTAATTTGGTATGTGTTTTAAATGAAGTTTTCAGGAGAGCAAAAAAACCGTTTTATTTTGTCATTTTGCCATATTTTATAAGAGTCATGCGTCTTTTAAATACATAAAGATATTTTATAGTTGTGTACCACAAAAAAAATAACGATTTTTTAGCTAAAACGAAGATATTAACGGATTACATAAAAAACTACACATAACACATTTTGTCAGAACATTTTTGGTATTAATTTTTTTATTTTTGGACATTTTTATACACATGCCCGTTTTTGTTCAAGGAACTTAAGTTATAAAATTTGATAATAGTGGAAAAAATTTTAATATTCATTAGAGTGATAGTAATTACACTTTTTAAACCCATATTTTGTACAAATCTGCATCCAAGTCCTGCGTTGTTTCAATGAATTTAGTTTTTTTAGCGAAACAATTTTACTCAAAAAAGTGGTACTTAAATTTGTGCCATGAGAACTGACCATCATTTCTATATAATTGGGGAATGCTAATTTAAATGGTGAAGTCCGATTTTGAATCAATCCCAGCAAAAACTTGCATTACCAAGTAATGAAATGTGTAATGGGAAATTCAAAAGTTATAACTACTTCTGATTCGAATTACCTTTCCCATTACATTTACAAGCAAATGTGCCAAATGTAATGATTATCAAACCAGTATTAATAACTAATTACATATGTACTTATAGGTAATGAACAAATTATTTAAAAAAAATTTTTAAAAAATAAAAAAATATTTAATTTAATTTTATTTTTAATCAAAATAATGTACAGTGGGTCAAAAAGTGAAAATCTAGTTCTGATTTTTTTTTATTTTATTATAATGACTTTGGTAAGTCATTATTAATAAGTCCCTATTTTACATTTCAGAATAATGTTAAAGGTAATTTTCTGTCATTACTAAGTAATTCGAATGGTAATGATGTGTCATTACCAAGTTTTTGCTGGGATGGAACAGTTTTCATGCAAATCATCGTTAAAGTTTTGCACATTTTGTTGCATTTTTTTTTATTTAAAAAAATTCTGCTTTTACAAATGTAAATTTGTTTGGTATGGGAAATGCGGATTAGACTCATAACAATATATTAAGTACAAATTTGGATAAAATTTTTTGCGATTAAATGGTAAAAATCGACATTTTTCTCATATATTATTAATTTCGCGTTTTTTTGCAACCCCATAATTAGTTTTTAGAATTGATTTCCTGCGTATAAAAAGACTAATGTATGTGATTAATTTCTGCAAAAAAACTGTTTGGATACATATAACTTTTTTTGGAAATCGCGAAAAATCGCTTTTTTATAATGGCAGCTTCCCTTTAAAATGTGTTCTCATACTTAATTTTTTAGTATAGTATGAAAGCATGCCTAAAACCCTTATGTTAAATATTTTAAGCAAAAAAGTTTATATTTGCAAAAGTTTTCTTAACAAAAACTGGTTTTAAACTGCACATACCACTTTTTTTGGAACATTTACATATGGATTTCACATAGCTACTTTTTCTAATTTCTAAACCATTCAAGATATCGCTAAACGGTTTAGTGGGCAGACGGATGACCTACAGAGGTTACATTTTATGCAATAAAAAAAAAAAACAAAAATGTCACATACCAAATCATGACGGAGCAGCGACGATATATGGATACATATATGTGAATATATGGACGCATATATGTGGATATATGAGCAAATATGGTCATATATGAAATTGTATGCAGTCATATATGATCATATTTGCAACATTTATGCCCATATACGTAAAATGAGGGCATATGCCCACATATGATATACGCGGACATTAGAGTGTCCCTTATTTTGGAAATGTTGGAAATGTTGAGGCGGTACCCGCTCATTTTTTTCCTTTTGACATAAAAATAACTGAGGAAAAATTCTACGCCCCTACGACCACGCCTTCCCTACGCGACGGGGCCTTAAAGAGCGGGGCCTAAAAAACCATTTTTCCATACAAAGCAAAAAATTTTTTTTTGATTTTTAATTTTTTTGTTATTAATTATTATATTACTTGGTTAGCTTATTCACGACAAAAAATTTGATTTTAGTGGGATAAGGCTTTCAGCTCTAAAAAATTTTTCGAAAAAAAAAATTAGAGCCGTTGGGGTCCCACAGTAAAAAAATTTTAAAAATATTTTTTTTTAGTTTTGACAAGCAACGCTTTAAGTTGTTATGTTACTTTAAATGATATATATTCAAAAAAAATATTATTCATATCTGTGACATCTTTATCTTCTTCGAAAAAAAAAAATTTTGAGCCGTTGGACCCCAACGGTAAAAAATTTTTAAAAAATATTTTTTTTTAGTTTTGACAAGCAACGGTTTTAGTTTTTATGTTGGTTTTAATGATATATATTCAAAAAAAAAATATTTTTCATATCTGTGACATCTTTATCGTGTATCGAAAAACATAAACAATGCATTTTATACCCTCTCTTTAGAACACGATAAAGATGTCACAGATACAAATAGTATTTTTTTATGAATATATATCATTTAAAGAGACATAGCAACTAAACCCGTTGCTTGTCAAAACAAAAAAAAAAATATTTTTTAAAAATTTTTTACTGTGGGACCCCAACGGCTCTAAATTTTTTTTTTCGAAAATTTTTTTTAGAGCTGAAAGCCATATCCCACTAAAATCAAATTTTTTGTCGTGAATAAGCTAACCAAGTAATATAATAATTAATAACAAAAAAATTAAAAATCAAAAAAAAATTTTTTGCTTTGTATGGAAAAATGGTTTTTTAGGCCCCGCTCTTTAAGGCCCCGTCGCGTAGGGAAGGCGTGGTCGTAGGGGCGTAGAATTTTTCCTCAGTTATTTTTATGTCAAAAGGAAAAAAATGAGCGGGTACCGTCTCAACATTTCCAAAATAAGGGACACTCTAGCGGACATATATGGAGCATATATGTCATATATTTTCATATGCCCTCATTTTACGTATATGGACATTAGAGTGTCCCTTATTTTGGAAATGTTGGAAATGTTGAGACGGTACCCCCTCATTTTTTTCCTTTTGACTAAAAAATAACTCAGGAAAAATTTTACGCCCCTACGACCACGCCTTCCCTACGCGACGGGGCCTTAAAGAACGGGGCCTTAAAAACCATTTTTCCATACAAACCAAAAAAATTTTTTTTTGGATTTTTAATTTTTTTGTTATTAATTATTATATAACTTTGTTAGCTTATTCACGACAAAAAATTTGATTTTAGTGGGATATGGCTTTCAGCTCTAAAAAAATTTTCGAAAAAAAAAATTTAGAGCCGTTGGGGTCCCACAGTAAAAAATTTTTCGAAAAAAAAAATTTACAGCTTTTGGGGTCCTACAGTAAAAATTTTTTAAAAAATATTTTTTTTTTAGTTTTGACATACATGCTCATTATACATGACGCTGTATGAACGCATATATGATCATATTTGTATCATTTTTCACCGGGTCGGTAGCTTATATAGTCAAACTGAGGTAGCGTCCTGCATCATTTTTAAAATTAAACGCCAGCCTAAAAACATTATCGTGTTGAAAACATTTTTTTAAACTACTCTAATACATAATATGTTTTTATTTTATATTATAAAAAAAATCTATAAACTATATGAGAATCCTAAAAAATTAATAAAACCAATAAATTTTTATCAAACTGTTTACTTAATTTATTTATAAACTAGCTGTTTTGCACCCGGCGTTGCCCGGGTTGAAAAGATATTATACAATGAATGATAGTTAGTAATGCCCTATGGTTCCATCCTCGGTTAGTACAACATCTGGTGAAAATTTAAATTTCGCATCATTTTACAACACCTCTGTCCGATTGCGCGCTGATATGGCCCATTGTTCCCGCCTCGGTTAGTACTCGACTTTTAAGCGTGATTACCCAATAGGCAGAAATAACTTTCAATATATTACAGAGGCGTGTGGTAATTTACGTCCCTTTGTTCAATCGCATCCTGATATGGCCCCGCATCGGTTAGTCAGTTGTAAAAATCGGCTCAGCCATTTTTGCGTGATTGCGGAACTGTCAAAAATAATTTTCAAATATTGCAAGGGGGTGCAGCATTTTACAACGCCTTTGCCCAGTCACGCGCTAATATGGCATACTGTTACCGCCTCGGTTAGTACTATATGTTGTGGAAGTTTTGTTAAAATCAGTTTAGGCGCTTAAGGGTTATTACGGAACAGACGGAAAAAACTTTTAGTGTGGTGCAAAGGGGCGTGGCAACTTACGCCTCGCGATCTATTATGGTTTATAGTTCCGCTTCGGAAGTACTATATGTGATGAATATTCCATTAAAATCGGTTAAGGCGTTTAAGCATGATTATGGAACAGGCAGAAATAACTTTCAATGTAATACAAAAGAGCGTGGGATTTTACTCCCCTTTGTTAAATCGCACTCATTTACGGCCTATAGTTCCCGCCTCGGTTAGTACTATCTGTGTGTGGAAATTTCTTCTAAACCAGTTTAGCCGAAAAAGCGTGATTGTGAAAAAGGCGATAAGAACGTGCAATAAGTTTAACAGGGGTGTCATTTTATGCCTCTTTGTCTGATCGCTCATTTTATGTCCTATAGTTCCCGCCTCGTTTACTATTTGTTGCAAAAATTTTGTGTTAATTGGTTCAGCCGTTGATGCGTCATTGCGGAACTGACAGAAACAACTTTTAGTATTGTACAAAGAAGCGTTGCAACTAATGCCTCTTTGTCCAAACGCGCTTTATTATAGCAGCAATAGTAATTTTGAATTAGCACAACACCTTTGCCTGATAACGTGCTGAAATAGCATATAGTTCCCGCATCGGTTAGTACTATCTGTGTTAAAAATTTCAATAAAATCTGTTCAGACGTTTAAGAGAAATTACGGAATGTTCAGAAATAACTTCCAATGTAGAACAAAGGGGAGTGGACTTATACGCCCACCCGTCAGAGCGCCCTCCTAATATACCCTATAGTGCCCGCCAGGGTTAGTACTATGTGTGGTGAAATTTTCATTAAAACCGGTTCAGACGTTTAAGCGTGATTACGGAACAGGTAGAAATAACTTTCCATGTAATACAAATGGGCGTGGCATTTCCACCCCTTTGTCTGTCCCCGTCCTATTATAAACTATATTTCCCGTTTGGATTAGTACTATATGTGGTGAAAATTTCTTTAAAATTGGTTCAACCGTTTAAACGTAACTGCTGAAAAGGCAGAAATAACGTTCAATGTAATACAAAGGGGCGTGGCATTTTACGCCCACTTGGCCGATCGGTCTCTCTTTTGACCTATAGTTCCCGCCTTAGTTAGTACTATCTGTGGTTAAAATTTCATGTAAATCAGTTTAGCCGTTTATCCGTGGTTGTAAACCAGATAGAAAGAAAAACCAAAGGATGCCACGCCCCTTTGTGAGGGTATTATATTTACAAAAAGTGGGCGTAAAAGGAGGCGTGGCTTCCAATCAAGATGCGGGATTTCCTTGCAAAAACACCATATTAATATGCCAAATTTCATGCTAATCTGTAGCAAACATCTAAATACAGTAACAAAAAAATATATTGAAAAATCTGAAATTCACAAAAAGTGGGCGTAAAAGGGGGCGGGGCATCCAATCGAAATGCCATTGGTCGCATTTTTCATTCCAGAAAATTCTCTATCTACATGCCAAATTTTATTTCAATCGGTTCAGTAGTTTTCTTCTGAAAGCGACACAAACAAACAAACAAACAAACAAACTAACATGTAATTTTTATATATATATAAGGATTTTTAAGTAAATTTTTAATTGCGTCCATTAAAAAATTACTTAATTTTTTTTTTTTCAAATTTATTGAACAAGTAATTGCGCAAAATTGTCCCCCAAATTTTTTCTGTGAAAGGTGTAAAAAAATTTTTATAAAAAATTGTTGGTTAGTAGCTAAATACAAATTTTCAAAAATTGTTCAATTCCAATTTGCATAGATTTGGTATAAAACACACCCACAGTTCTCATTCATATGAGGGGCTCAAAGCACAAGGGGTTCAAGTGACTTTTTTAAAAAAATTGAGTTAACATATGGAATTAGTAGGTGAAGTTCACAGAAGTTCAGAGCACAAGAGGTGAATGTGAAATTCTTATCCGTTAGCGAGATATGGCGACCATTTCTAGGTCTTGTTACTAAAATACCTGTTTTGCTTGGAGCACAAGGGGTATATGAGCACTTAAACCCCTTGTGCTCCAATCAATTATTAAAATTTAGTTTTTCACTTGGACAAGTGGTTGAATTCCGAGAAGTTCTTGTAGTAATAGTAATCAAATTTTGCAAGAGCATCTTCAGTCTGTAACCAGCGGTTAAAGTGTGAAAAAATGGCGATTTCCGACCAAAATTCATGTCCGAATTTTTTGACCAAATTGGGCTCAAAAATTAGGAATTTTTGCGTACATAATAGGAAAAATAAAAAAAAATCCCAAAAAAAAAATATTGGTCCACAGATGCTGATTTTTAACATAAATATTATTTTTTTTATCCAAATTGGTCCCAAAAGTTGGAAAATGTAAAGCAAGTTATCTAAAAAATATTAAAAAAATATAAAAAACACGATTTTCGTTCAAAAATGCTGATCAAAGATTTTGATACACAGATGCTAATCAGCTTTTTTTGGACCAAAATCGTGGGTTTATTTTTAAAATTTTTCACATAAAATACTCAACATTTTTCGACTTTTAAGACAAATTTGGTTAAAAATATTTTTTATGTTTATAAATCAGCATCTGTGGACCAAAATCGCAATTTTGAAATTTTTTAAATATTTTTCCCATAAAACGCGCAAAAGTTCCTTATTTTTGACCCAGATTTGGTTAAATATTTCAGATATAAATTTTGGTCCAAAAACGTAATTTTTAAACTTTGACCGCTGGTTGCAGACTAAAAATGACCTTGCCAAAAATTTTTATAAATTTTCCCACAATTAGCTACTCCATGTCCATCGTTCGGCAGGTATCACGGCACGAAATTCGAAAGTTTAGATTTCAAGGGACGCCCTAATGAAGATGAAGATGAGCCCGATGATGTCATGGAATCTGATTATGACGACTAAAAAATTAAACAAAGAACCATTAAAGACTTTTGTAATAAAATGTGGTTTTCCTTTTACAAATAACTAACATTCTTTTCATAATTTAGAAATTTATAAAAAAAAGATAGAGCACAAGGGGTATAAGTGCCACTTACATACTTCAGAGGCAATTTTTGGGTGCTTGTATTTGTGAAATATGGTATTTTTTTAACTTGTTAGATTAAATATATCTCAGGATCTCTATAACTAAAAAATAATATTCTAGATATCATCTAACATTTTTTACTGCAATTTAACTATAACCTCTTTTTTCCATTATTAAATTTAAGGCACTTAAACCCCTTGTGCTCCAAGCAATTATTAAAATTTAACTTTTAAGACCAATTTGGTTAAAAATAATTTTTATGTTTGAAAATCAGCATCTGTGGACCAAAAGTGGAATTTTTAAAAAAAAAAATCCCATAAAGTACTCAAAAATTCCTAATTTTTGAGCCAGATTTGGTTAAATAATTTTCGGCAGGTATAATGATACGAAATTCGAAAGTTTAGATTTGACGGGATGCCCTAATGAAGATGAAGATGAGCCCAATGATGTCATGGAGTCTGATTATGACGACTAAAAAATTAAACAAACAACCATTACAGATTTTCTTAATAAAATGTGGTTTTCCTTTTACGAATTTACAAATTTATAAAAAAAAGTTAGAGCACAAGGGGTATAAGTGCGACTTACTTACTTCAGATGCAATTTTTGGGTGCAAAAGGGTGTAAAAGACGGTATTTTTTTAACTTGTTAGATTAAAATATATCTCAGGAGCTCTATTACCTTAAAAATAATATACTTGATACCACCTAACATTTTTTATTGCAATTTTACTTTAACCCCTTTTTTCTCATTATTAAAAATAAGGCACTTGAACCCCTTGTGCTCTAAATAGAAATTTATAAAAAAAGTTAGAGCACAAGGGGTATAAGTGCGACTTACTTACTTCAGATGCAATTTTTGGGTGCAAAAGGGTGTAAAAGACGGTATTTTTTTAACTTGTTAGATTAAAATATATCTCAGGATCTCTATTAACTAAAAAATAATATTATAGATAGCATCTAACATTTTTTATTGCAATTTAACTTTAACCTCTTTTTTTCTCATTATCAAATATAAGGCACTTGAACCCCTTGTGCTCTAACCCCCTCATATGTATTTTACTAATTCAAATGACCAGTGACAACTTTGGTGATTTGACATCAAAATCAACGAAATATTCTATGATTACTATTAAAACTTTGCTAGCAAAACTAAAAATTTTAAAACAACAAAATTATATAAATTACGGTCAACTGCATGTTTTTATGTTATATGAGAGTAATTTGTTCCAAAAAAATACTGAAACACTATAAAAATAAAATTCTAAAATTTTTGTCACAATTTGTTTTTTTTTTCGAAACAACAAACATTTTTAGTTAAACTCAATAATTTGTAACTCTAATACCTGTCACAGTGAATTTAAATTTTAAGTACTGCAGAAAAATTTCATTTTTTATTTGAAGAGAATAAAGTGTGAACGAAACTAAGTAGCAGTGCTTGCTTAAAAACAAAGTCTAGTTTTATAGCAACAACAACAAGTCACTAAAAATTTGTCAAATTATATATGAAATGGAAAATGGGAATAGACAAAAAATAGCAGGTAACGTAAGTAACTTTTGAATTCATTTTGTGAATAACTTGCATAACTTAAATGTAAATGAGGTATCCTGCTGCTGCTGGTGCTACTGTTGCTGCTGGTGCTACTATTACAATAGCAACTCTGTTGGTACA
>CAWUER010000602.1:5000-22500 GCA_963921195.1 Pegoplata infirma
TTAACATGAACTTAATCATCGAGTTATTTTTGGGCTACTGGTAGCTACTTATTTTTAGGACTAATGTATGCTGTTATTTGGTAGCATTTTTGTAAGGAGTGGGTAACGAGTTATTTTTGGGCTACTAGTAGCTAATTATTTGTGGTACTAATGTATGTAGTTTTTCAGTAGCCTTCTCGTAAGCCAGTGGGTATGCGGTCATTACTCCAATGACATCGCCATGTTAAAATAATGAGTGTTTCACCAACCTAGTAACTAGCTACCACCATCTATTTTAAGGCGAAAACCTCATTACTTGGTAATAGAAGTTTTTACTGGGTTGGTACAGAATGCAGTCAAAAATTACAACTGCATTCATTTGTTAATGTCAAAGTAGTAAAATTGAAGTAACAATGCTTTAATTACACTGTGCTACAGTGAAAAAATACTTCTGATGTGACATAGTATAGGTTGTTGGCCTTGTCGAGTAGATCACAAAAATGCCCATTAAAGTTGCCAAACACCCTCAAATTTTAGAGTTATTGTCAAAAAAACGTTTTTTTGGGACTTTTCTCACTAAACCTTTTGTAATTCAGAAAATTTTCAACCGATTTTAAATTTTCAAACTGTTTTGGATAGAAAAAGGATAGGGCTTTCCATGTGTGTGAATCGGTCAATAACTAAAATAAAGATATCTATTGGTTTTTTCTATAAAAAACAATTTTTTTTTGTTATTTTTTGAAAATTTTTCGAGTTTATCGGTTTTTTTCTGCTATAGTTCGTTAAACAATCTCTATATTTATAAACGTATTTTTAAAGAAAATTTGATTCTGAATACGATAAACTTCATCCTGAAGAAATCGGATATCAATTGACAGAGTTGTGATAATTTTTCTAAAAAAGAAAATTAAGATTTTGCAGGAAATCGCCGTTCTGATATCCCAGGCAAAAAAAATAATTTTATCATGAGAGGTCATGTACAATATTTTTAAAGGTTTTTGCCGCTCTGAATCAGAATCTGGCCTTTAAATTGCTCTACACTGAAAAAAATAACCTTCCTGATATTAATGAAACGGATTCATTATTTTGTTTTCATTACTTAAATGAAGGAATTCATAAGCTGATTGAAATTTCATGCATGTTATGAACAAATTTTATGAAACTTGTTTCATTAGATTTCATAATTTCATTAAAAAATATCATAAGATTTTTTAGAACTAAATACAACTCTGAGTTGCGAACAAGAGAAAGAAAACAGAACAAAAACATACGACGTTTTATTACCGTGTTTAGTCTAATTGTAATTTTTACATGTGTGTTAACTTTTTTCTAATAAAATAAAATAATTTTATATTTTTTTGCTTTGTTATTTAAACTTGTGTGTGTTATGCTGGTTATATCTAATTGAAATTACAAGTGAAAAGTTCCGTATAAGTGTTTCTTTTGACTGTTTCTTATAAAATATAATACAATTTGCAAAAGAAAAATAGTTTTTTAAGTCATTAAAATTTTGTGATGAAATGTAGGGTAATTTGTGTTGTTCCATTGCTACGTTGTTTTGGCAGCACGTGTTTTTAAAGTCATCGCATTTTTGTCTTTTATAGTTTACCTTATATGGTAATTCAGACCAATTTAAGTTTGGAGTAAAATTTTGTTGTGTGTAAAAACTAGGTGAAAACCATAAAAAGTGTGCAATTAAGGGTCATGTCACAGACTTAATTCCGTTCGGAAGTGGAATAAGTGGTTCACTCGTAAAACGCGAAGCAAATACTTTTTTTCGGAATGAAACCACTTTTAGCAATTCAATTCCACTTTGATTTTTGAAAGTGATTTCATTCCAAAAAAAAAAATTGTTTTGCGTTTTACGAGTAACAACTTTTTTTCAAATCCGATCGGAATTGAGTCTGTGACATGCCCCTAAATAAAATTTCAGTGACGGTTACAGTGATGGTTACATGTGACTTACCAAATTGTTACTAATGCAAATTTTCACTTATGGGTGTATGATACGTGCTGTTTTTAGGTAACTGGTTCCTAACTTGATTAGGGGCTTTCTATGGAAATTTTGATAACTTTAACCAACATGAATTTATCGCAATTCCCATATCAAAACCTTAATAAAGTTAGCAACTAGTTACTTGTTAATAGCAATTATCATACGCTCATTACCAACTACTATTCCATATTTAATCAATGGATATTTTCATACATTTTATGAAAAACTTCATAAAACGTTTTAAACAAGTTCTACGAATATTTTCATTATTTATATGCAAGTTTTCATTGAAAGGAACTTTAATGACACCAGTTTCATTAATCAAATGAAACCTGTCTTCGGTTGAAAACGTGAGTCATTTTTCATTAAGGTTAAGTCAATTTTCATTAATTTCACGAAGCTATTTTTTTCAGTGTATCTCGTCAGGTTTTTGAGATATTTAACATAAACTGATATATCAAAAACTTAATAAGATAGCGCAATTTCAAGGTCAAATTCGAATTCAGGAGGCCAAAAACCTTTAAAATAATGATACGCGACCTCTCAGTATGTTCGTTTATTTTTTTATTTTTTTTTGCCTGCCCTAGTAAAAATATTATGCTAATTTTACTAAATAGATCTAATTTGATCCGTAAAATGGTTGTATCAAATAATATCTAATTGCATTACTTTAGATCAAAAAATATAAAAATTGATACAATTTGATCCTGAATTTGGTCAAATCTAATTAGATCAAATTGATCTTATAATATCAATTTTTATATAATTTGATGAGCAAAACCAAAATACGAATCTAATCATATATGGAGCAATATCTAACCATATAAAGTGGATCAACCGTATCAAAGTGATAGATAAAATTTTAGATAAATTTATACGGAAGCATATTAACTCATATAAGATTGTATCAAATTATATATGATTAGACCAGAAAATTTTTACTCGGGTGGGTTATGCGAACGGCAATTTGAAGCAAAATCTTAATTTTCTTTTTTAGAAAAATTATCACAACTCTGTCAATTTTTATCCGATTTTTTCGAAATAAAGCTCATCGTATTCACAACTAAATTTTCTTAAAGAATACGTTTATAAATATAAATGTTGTTGAACGAACTATAACAGAAAAAAATCGATAAACTCAAAAATTTTTCAAAAAATAACAAAAAATTAGATATTGTTGAAAAAATCAATACATATCTTTTTTATATGTATGGAACAATTCACACACATGAAAAGCCCTATCCTTCTTCTATCCAAAACAGTTGAAAAATTGATAATCAGTTAAAAAATGTTTAAGTTACACGTGGTTTAGTGAGAAAAGTCCCAAAAAATCGTTTTTTGACAATAACTTGAAAATTTGAGGGTGTCTGGCAAGTTTGATGGGCATTTTTTTGATCTTTTCGACGAGACCTACAACCTTAACTACCTCATTTTTAAAGTATATTTGATTTTGTGTTTTTTGTAGCACAGTGTTATTATTTGACGTTTTTTGAAAAACAAAAATATTGTTTTTAAATGCACTAATTGTAAGATTGCAGTCTTTAGAAGCTGGTAGACAACTGTTTTTTTTTTTGTTGTTTTCCCCGTAAAACTGTCCTTAATCCATCATTTGGATTGGGCAAGATAAAATAATTTAGATCGGGAGTAATTTTAGTAAATAATAAATGTTTTACGAGGGTCGAACAAAGTTAATTTTTTTCAAACTCAGAATAGTTTATAGTTTATATTAGAGGTGTTCAGAGTCTTGTTGCCAGCCCTGGCAATTTAGCAAAAGAGTACTTCTTTCAAAAAATAAATGTATTTTGAAAAGTAATTTCAAAAAGTGCTCTTTTACCACAAGTACCAGGGCTGACAAGTAAGACTCTGAATACCACTATTATATACATATTTAATTATTTGAGTTGTCAAATAATTTTTCTAACGACATACAAAAATATTAAAAGTCAATCAATACAGCTAAAGAAACCATTATTTTTTGACCTCTAATATTTTTGACCACCAATTTATTTGGGAACAATAAAAAAATATTTTGTTTATTTATTTTAGAACATCTACTTAAGTGCAAAGTAATGAGATATCAAAATAAAAAATATTTCTTTGTTTACCAAAAAAATTGGTGGTCAAAAGTATTGGAGGCTAAAAAATAGGTACTGGTGTCTCCAACTGTACTGATTGACTTTTAGTATTTTTGTGGGTCGTTTAAAAAATTATTTGACAACCGAATAGAAACTTTTGGAGTATTACCTCCTAGCACGAATCTGTCAATAAATATCCAAATTTTGCAAGAAATTTCCTGTTCGAACCAGATATGTAAAGTGGACACATAAAGAGAACCTGAGGTTAAAATTCAAAATCCATTGATTATATCCGAAAAATATTTGCAAGAAAAGTCAAAATTATGAACAAATATGCATATTTTAAAAGATACGTTTTTTGCACTAATTTTAATATTTTTTTTTGTAATATTGAGAGAAAAAATTTAAAAGACATTTTCTTAAGAAGTATTCCTGCCTCCTGAATACGAATCAGTCATCAGAAAAATTAAATTTCTTAAGATTGGGGAAGTGTGTGTTAAAGTAATATTCCCCCCCCCCCCCCCCAATAAAATTACCTATTTTTTGCAAGAAATCCAGTCTCGATACCATCAGGACATGTAAGGAAGTACAAATTGTCCTTTATCCATAACTATTCGAATTGTGAAAAAAAACCTGTAGATACTCAAATAAAAAGAACGTGGGGTTAAAATCCAAATTTCGTTGAGTATATCCAGAAATATTTGCAAAAGCAAATATCTGATTTGAACAGCATTTTTTCTTTTTTTCTAAATTCGAATAGTTATAAGGATAAAACAAAAAAAAAAATTGTTTTACTTCCTTACAATGTTCTGATGTATTCCTGATCTTATCGAGGCCGGATTTTTTTTTTTCAAAAGTTATGTAATTTTGTAAGGAAGAGGAATAAAAAGACGACATTTACACGTTTTTAATATCAACAGAATTTTTGGATTTGGGGGCTTGATTTACAAAAAATTTAAATTCCCATATCTCGAGGAGGCGATTTAATACAACTTTTTTATTTAAAATTTAATATTTAAATATCATAAAAAGGTCTAAACTTAAAATTAGTATAAAAATATTGTTTAATAAACACCATTTTTTTTAATTAAAAGAGAGTTTATATTTGAATATTCATAAAATTTTTTTTGGGGATTTTATATAATTTGTAGGGTATTTTTGGGGATTTCATTTTTCAAATTGGGGACAAGAGCCAAATATTTTCTGGCAACACTGCTCCCATGCCCTCTGGTGCATCCAAATATAGCGATGCTATAAGAGAAGCGAGAGAGATGCAATTACAAGTAATGGCAAAACTTGAAAAGATCGAGCAACAAAATAAATTAATTTTAGACAAACTGTCTCAAATTATACTAGATTAAATAAATAAAAATAAAATAATTAATAACCAAAAATTTTATTGCAAAAGCTTATTAATAAATAATAAATAATAAAAAAAATATTAAATTTAATTTTTTAAATGTATTTCAAGTTTAACTAAAACCATTTAAAATCAAATCCAATTAAAAACGGTGCAGTTTTTTATAAATTTTTTAAATGCATTTCAAATTAACAAAAAATATTTTAAAAAAAATACTTTTTTTTTTTAAATGCTTTCCCAATATGTATTAAAAATTTTCCAATGCATTTGAAGTTAAAAAAATTAAACAAAAAAAAATTCTATCTAATTTTAAGTTGTTCAAATATGTTTTAGAACTTTTTTAAATGCATTTTAAATTAAACAAAAAAAATATATTAAACAATTTTTAAATTCAATCAAGAACTGTCCAAATGTGTTTAAGAAATTTTTTAAATGTATTTCAAATTAAACAAAAAATAGTTTAAAACAATTTTTAATTGCAATAAAAAACTGACCGAATATGTTTTAGACATTTTTCAAATGCATTTCAAATTTAATAAAAAATATTTTTAAAAATTTTAAATGCACTTAAATACTGTCCAAATAGGTTATAAAAATTAATAAAAAAGAATTGGTTAAAATTAACAAAAAATGTTTTAAAAAAAATTTGGAATCTACTTACAAATTGTTCAAATATGTTTTAGAATTTTTTAATGCATTTTAAATTTAACAGAAAATATTAAAAACAGTTTTCAAATCCACTAAAAAATGTCCAAATATATTTTAACAATTTTCCAAACGAATTTTAAATTTAATACAAATTCAAAAAGTTTTTTTAAACTTTTTTGTTAAATTTGGAAAATTTCTTAAACATATTTGGACAGTATTTAAGTGAGTTTAAAAATGAGTTCAAAAATGTTTCTAAAACATACGATTATGTGGGTTTGAAAAATTTCTTTAACATATTAAAGTAGAATTGATTTTTTAAAAATATTTTTGATTAAATTTAAAATGGATTTGAAAAAAAATTTTAGACAATTTTTAAATTCACTTAAATACTGTCCAAATATGTTTAAGACCTTTTTTTTAAATTAATTTCAACATTAACAAAAAACATGAAAAAAATTTAAATTAACTAAAAAACTGTTAAAAATAAGTTCATGATTTTTTAAATGCATTTCAATTTTACAAAAACTAATTTTAAAAATGTTTGTGAATTTTTTTAAAATAATTTAAAAGTTAACAAAAAATATTTTAAAATTTTTAAATGCACTTAAATACTGTCCAAATATGTTTAACAATTTTTTTTTTTTTAAATTCAAAATTAACAAAAAAAAAACCTTTCAAACAAATTCAAATCAACTTAAAACTTGAATTTTACTAAAACCATGTTAAAAATTTTTAAAATTCAATCAGCAGCTGTTTATAAATGTTTTAAAATATTCTTAAAAGTATTTAAAATTCCAAAAAAAAATATTTTAAAAAATTTTTAAATCATCTAAAAAAGTATTTAAAATTTTTTTAATGCATTTCAAATTTTACAAAAGCTTTTTTAAAAAATTCCAAAATTTACTTAAAAACTGTTTAAAAATGTTTTAGACTTTTATTAAAAGAATTTCAAATTGAACAAAAAATATTTTAAAAGTTTTGAAATGCACTTAAATACTGTCCAAATATGTTAAAGATATTTTTTTTAATTTTAAAATTAACAAAAAACGTAAAATCAAATAAAAAAAAACTGTTTAAAAAACGTGTAGGTTTTTTAATGCATTTAAAATTTTACAAAAAAAACTAGTTTATTAAAAAAATCTTAAATTAACCAATAAATATTATAAACATTTTTAAATGCACTTAAATACTGTTCAAATATGTTAAAAGATTTTTTTTAAATTAATTTCAAAATTTAACAAAATATGTTAAAAAATTTTTAAATTAACTAAAACTGTTAAAAAACATTTATGATATTTTTTAAATGAATTTCAATTTTACAAAAACTATTTTGAAAAATGTTTTAGAATTTTTTTAAAAAATTTCAAATTTAACACAAAATTTTTAAATGCACTTTAATATTATCCAAATATGTTTAAATATTTTAAAAATTTATCGAATCACCTAAAAAACTGTTTTAATTTTTTTTTTTAGTTTTTGTAAAATTTTAAATGCATTAAAAAAATCTTAAACATTTTTTTTAGTTGATTTTAAAGAATGTTTTAGTTTCACTTTAAATTCATT
This sequence comes from Pegoplata infirma, assembly GCA_963921195.1. Lineage (NCBI taxonomy): Eukaryota > Metazoa > Arthropoda > Insecta > Diptera > Anthomyiidae > Pegoplata > Pegoplata infirma. Next base: position 12,622 of record CAWUER010000602.1, read on the forward strand.
TAAAAAATTCTAAATTATATTTGGACAGTATTTATGTGCATTTGGAAGTTTTAAACATTTTTAGTGGATTTAAAATTTTTTTACAATATTTTTTGTTTAATTTAAAATTGATTTGAAACAGTTCTAAAACATTTTTATACAGTTTCAAAGTGGATTTGATTTTTTTTAAATAGTTTTTGTAAAAATTGAAATGCGTTTAAGAAATTTATAAAACATATTTGGATAGATTTTTTTGAAATGCATTTGAAAAATTATTTTACATTTTTAAACAGTTCTCAAATAAATGCTGTCGAAATATAATTTCGAATTTTTTTTAAATGAATTTAAAATGAACATAAAAATTTCTTTAAAAATTTTTAAAATCAACTGAAAATTTTTTTTAATGCATTTGAAATTTTTAGATTTTTTTAAAATAATTTCAAATTAAACAAAAATATCCAAATATGTTAAAGACTTTTTTTTAATTAATTTCAACATTAACAAAAAAATTGAAATAACTAAAAAACTGTTAAAAAACGTTTATGATTTTTTTTAAATGCATTTCAATTTTACAAAAACTTATTTTTAAAAATGAATTAGAATTATTTTTAAAAGAATTTCAAATTTAACAAAATATATTTTAAAATTTTTCAAATGAACTTAAATATTGTCCAAAAATGTTTAACAATTTTTTTTAAAAAATTCAAAATTAACAACATAAAATTTTTAAACAAATTCAAATCAACTTAAAAACTGTTAATAAATGTTTAAGATTTTTAAATGCATTTTAAATTTTACTAAAACTATGTTAAAAAAATTTTAAATTTATTCAACAAAATGTTTTAGATTTCTTTTTAAAAGAATTTCAAATATAACAAAAAATATTTTAAAAAAATTGTAAATCAATTAAAAAATTGTTTAAAAATATTTAAAAATTTTTTAAATGCATTTCAAATTTTAAAAATGCTATTTAAAAAAAATATAATTCTACTTAAAAACTGTATAAAAATGTTTTAGAATTTTTTTAAAAGAATTTTAAATTCAACAAAAAATATTTTAAAAGTTTTTAAATGCACTTAAATACTGTACAAATATGTTTAATATTTTTTTTTTAAAAATTCTAAATTAACAAAAAATAAACTTATCAAACAAATTCAAATCAACTTAAAAACTGTTAATAAATGTTAAAGATTTTTTAAATTCATTTTAAATTTTGCTAAAACCATGTTAAAAATTTTTCAAATTTACTCAACAACTTTTAAAAAATGTTTTAAATTTTTTTTAAAAGAATTTAAAATTAAAAAAAAAAAAATTAAATTTTTAAATCAACTAAAAAATTATTTAAAAATTTTTTAAATGCATTTCAAATTTTACAAAAGCTATTTTAAAAAATTTATAAATCTGCTTAAAAACTGTTTAAACATTTTTTTAAAAGAATTTAAAATTCAAACAAAAAGATTTTAAAAAATTTTTAAATCAACTAAAAAAGTATTTAAAAATATTTAAAATTTTTTTAAATGCATTTCAAATTTTAAAAAATTCTATTTTAAAAAATTTATAAATCTACTTAGAAACTGTTTAAAAATGTTTTAGCATTTTTCTAAAGAATTTCAAATTCAACAAAAAATATTTTAAAAGTTTTAAAATGCACTTAAATACTGTCCAAATATTTTAAAGAATTTTTTTTAATAAATTTTAAAATTAACAAAAAACGTTAAAAAAAAATCAAATCAACAAAAAAACTATTTTTAAAAAAATTTTAAAATTTTATTAAAAGAATCTCAAATTAAACAAAACATATAATTTAAAAATTTTAAATGCTTAATATTGTCCAAATATGTTAAAAAAAAATTTTAAATTAATTTCAAAATTTAACAAAATTTGTTAAAAAAATTTTTAATCAACTATACCTGTTAAAAACGTATGATTTTTTTTAAATGCATTTCAATTTTACAAAAACTATTTTGAAAAAGGTTTTAGAATTTTTTTTAAAAAGAATTTCAATTTAACAAAAAAAATTAAAAAATTTTCAAATGCACTTAAATACTATCCAAACGTGTTTAAATTTTTTTCCAATGCATTTCAAATGAAATGAAAATTCTTTTTAAAAAAATTCTAAAACATTTTTCATAATAGTTTTAAAATTGAAATGCATTTAAAAAAAAATCATAAACGTTTTAAAAAGTTTTTGTTAAATTTTGAAATTAATTTAAAAAAATCTTTTAACGTATTTGGACAGTATTTAGCATTTAAAATTTATAAAATATGTTTTGTTTAATTTGAGATTCTTTTATTAAAATTTTTTAAATATTTTTAAAATTTTTTTAAAATATTTTTTGTTGAATTCGAAATTCTTTAAAAAAAAATTAAAACAGTTTTTCAGTAGATTTATAAATTTTTTTAAATAGCATTTGTAAAATTTGAAATGCATTTAAAAAAAATGTTAACTATTTTTAAACACTTTTTTAGTTGATTTAAAACTTTTTTAAAATATTTTTTGTTATATTTGAAATTCTTTTAAAAAAATGTAAAACATTTTCAAACATTTGTTCAATGAATTTGAAAATTGTTTAACATGGTTTTAGTAAAATTTCAAATATAACAAAAAATATTTTAAAAAAATTTTAAATCAACTTTAAATTTATGTTTCATGTTTTTATGTTTTATGTTACATGTAAATGGAGAAATTTAATTTAATGTGAAAAGCTCATATTGTAAGTTTAACTGTTTTAAATGTAATTTAATTGTACTTATGTTAATTTATTTATTTTTAAAATTTTAAATAGACGCTCCCTTGAAAAAGTCGACAAAAAATCGACGAAACGTCGGGAAAACTGTAATAAAAAACTGCTTTTTATTTACAATAATTAAACTTTAGGCCTTATTAGCTTGAATAAATAATACAAAAAGTTTCTAAGTAGATTTATAAATTTTTTAAAATAGAATTTTTTAAAATCTTTTTGTTTGAATTTTAAATTCTTTTAAAAAAATTTTTAAGCAGATTTATAAATTTTTTAAAATAGCTTTTGTAAAATTTGAAATGCATTTAAATAATTTTTTAGTTGATTTAAAAATTTAAAATTTTTTTTTTTTTTTTAATTTTAAATTCTTTTAAAAAAAATTTAAAACATTTTTTAAAAGTTGTTGAGTGAATTTGAAAAATTTTTAACATGGTTTTAGCAAATTTTAAAATGAATTTAAAAAATCTTTAACATTTATTAACAGTTTTTAAGTTGATTTGAATTTGTTTGATAAATTTTCTTTTTGTTAATTTAGAATGTTTTAAAAAAAATTATTAAACATATTTGTACAGTATTTAAGTGCATTTAAAAACTTTTAAAATATTTTTTGTTGAATTTAAAATTCTTTTAAAAAAATTTTAAAACATTTTTAAACAGTTTTTAAGTAGAATTATATTTTTTTTTAAATAGCATTTTTAAAATTTGAAATGCATTTAAAAAATTTTTAAATATTTTTAAACAATTTTTTAATTGATTTACAATTTTTTTAAAATATTTTTTGTTATATTTGAAATTCTTTTAAAAAGAAATCTAAAACATTTTCAAACAGTTGTTGAATAAATTTTAAATTTTTTTAACATAGTTTTAGTAAAATTTAAAATGCATTTAAAAATCTTAAACATTTATTAACAGTTTTTAAGTTGATTTGAATTTGTTTAAAAATTTTATGTTAATTTTGAATTTTGTAAAAAAAATTGTTAAACATTTTTGGACAATATTTAAGTGCATTTGAAAAATTTTAAAATATATTTTGTTAAATTTGAAATTCTTTTAAAAATAATTCTAATTCATTTTTAAAAATAAGTTTTTGTAAAATTGAAATGCATTTAAAAAAAAATCATAAACGTTTTTTAACAGTTTTTTAGTTATTTCAATTTTTTTTGTTAATGTTGAAATTAATTAAAAAAAGTCTTTAACATATTTGGATATTTTTGTTTAATTTGAAATTATTTTAAAAAAACCTAAAAATTTCAAATGCATTAAAAATTTTTTTTTTAGCTGATTTTAAAATTTTGTAGTTGATTTAAAATTTTTTTAAAATATTTTTTGTTTTGAAATTCTTTTAAAAAAATGTAAAACATTTTCAAACATTTGTTGAATGAATTTGAAAATTGTTTAACATAGTTTTAGTAAAATTTAAAATGTATTTAAAAATCTTAAAAATTTATTAACAGTTTTTAAGTTGATTTGAATTTGTTTGAAAAGTTTTTGTTGTTAATTTTGAATTTTTTTTTAAAAAAAATTGTTTAACATTTTTGGGCAATATTTTTAAGTGCATTTGAAAAATTTTAAAATATTTTTTTATATTTTTTTGTTAAATTTGAAATAAAGTTAAAAAAAAATCTTTAATGTTTTTAAATAGATTGGAAAAATTTTTAATTTTTTTTTTTGTTAAATTTGATTCAATTTAAACAAATTCTGGAAATATATGCAATGTTTTTAAATAGATTGAACAATTTTTTTTTAATTTAAAATTAATTTAAACAAATTTTAAAACATTTGGATTTGAAATTTTTTTTTAATATTTTAAAAATATTTTTTTGTTAAAATTGAAACCTTAAATATATTTAGACGAAAGTAGATTTCAAAGTTTTTTTTTTAACAATTTTTAGGTGTTGAATTGCATTTAAAAAAAAAATCTGAATCATATTTAAATGTTATTTAAATCAGAAATTGGTAAAATAATAAGGACCTATGCTAGTTTCGGCGACATAGTCTTTCTTTAAGTCGGTCTCGGAGTCGTGTGGCTTCCCGGAGAGGCTCATCCAGCTGATCTCCACCAGTGTTAAAATTTCCATTTCTATTTTGATTATCTATAATAATATCATCGTTTGTGATTCCGTGTGCCAGTCTAAAATTGTGTAGAACCGTGCATGCATTTATAATCTTTCCAGCAGCCTGTGGGGTAGTTACTCTTAATTTGTTTTGCAAACACCTAAACACAGACTTAAGTACACCATTAAGACGTTCGACACAATTTCTGGTTTGGGCATGGATCATATTAAAACGCCTTTCATTCACATTTGAGGTTGAACGATAAGGCGTTATTAACCAAGGTCGTAAAGGATAACCGGAATCACCTATAAATATAATAAAACAAAAATTAATTATTCTAGATCGTAAAAATAAAAGAATTTTTACGAGTAATAGCATACCTAGGTAGCAACCAAGAATGACTATTACTTAGTTCATGTCGCTCCTGTAAGAGAACGTTTATACGACTGGCTTTCCAAATATAAGAGTCATGGGAAGCACCACCAAATCTCGCAAAACCTCAAAGAATTTTTAAATCCAAATCGCAAATCTAAGAAAAATATTAATGTTTTATGAAGCTTCCCAGCAAAACTTATATTACCAAATAAGGTATAAAATAAGGTATAGGATCTCTTATTTTATACATTGCAGCATTGATGATTTTAACAGGCGATGAGACTCAAAGTAATGCATACACATTATCACAAAGAATACCAGTAAGGTATAAAATAAGTCATAAATTTATAACGAAGAATACGAGTAAGGTGTAAAATACAGTCGAACCCGGTTATAACGAACTCCGAGGGATCAGTAAAATTAGTTCGTTATAAGCGAAGTTCGCTATAAGCGGGGTACACTTTTTATCAACCTAGTTTTATTTCCAAAAAAATAGATTCCATTTTGTTTTATTTGATGTTTTTTTTCGTAAATAAACTACTTATTGAGAATAAATCATTAAAAATATAAATAAATTTCATAAAAATTATAATATAAACCAAAAAATTCCAACCTTTTGTTAGTGTGATAAACATGATTGCCACACATTAAAAAATATTTATGGGAGTTCGTTATAAAAAGGTAAATATACATGAAATTGTGTTCGTGGGACCATAATAAGCAGTTCGTTTTAACCGAGGATTCGTTATAACCGAGTTCGTTATAAAAGAAGTATTTTGTGTGAAAATTGATGATAAAACGTCGGGACTTTAGAATTAGTTCGTTATAACCGAGAATTCGTTATAACCGAGTTCGTTATAACCGAGTTTAACTGTATATGATATTTTATAGGTTACGAGAAATGAAATAATATAGCATGCCAGAAGATAATATATAAGGTGTTACGAGTAGTGAAAAAGTAATTTTGTATTAAATTTACTCACGTGATTGTAAGTGAGTGTAAGTAGATAAAATATGCTCGTGAGTGTGTGTCGTTAGAAATTTCCTGTCGTGAGCCCATCCCTAGTTTAAACTTATGCATTTTTTTATAAAATAATTATTTTTTATGTTATTGTAATGCATTATGCATCCAATTATAAATAATGCATTATTTCAAACTTTCAAATAATACATAATGTAACCAAATATAAATCATCCCTGAATTAATGTTTAGAAATAATAAATAAGAAACCCATTTTTTCCAATAATCATGCATTACGTAGCAAATTATTAGTAATGCATTATTTTTCACTTTAAAATAATACGTTGTGGAACAAATGTTTGGTAAGACATCCTAAAATAATGCTACAAATAAGGTATATACATTACGAGGTAATGTGTTATATAATCACAACCCATTACCAAAGTTTTGCTGGGTTTGGTTTGAAGTGGCTGCTAACGCTTTACGTTAGCATTCGTTGGAACTTTATGAATTAATCCATGAACTTACCAATTGAACATTTTTCGAGTGGTATAGCTTTCTGTTAAGGTAACACCTTTCTACTGCTGCTTTTGGCCTAGTAATTTGCACATGCGTGCAGTCAATAGCTCCTATAACTCCCGGAAATCCAGTCTTTTCGTAAAACCTAGAAATCAATTTTTTATAACTTCCAAGGATAACTTTTTTGATTGATTACCTACCTTTGTTTAATGGAATCGTATTCCTCTGGACTGGGGAACTTTATATATTTTGGCATTAGTTTTGTTTCAAAAATGTCAGCTACCTCCTGCACACACCGACATACAATTGACCGGCTTACTGACGCTGAAAAGTCTTGCCCAATGTCTCTTTGACATGAGCCAGACGAAAAAAAATGCAGCGCAGCACACATTCGAAGAGGTTGAGGGATAAATGTTGTTCTTATACCCTTTCTCATATATGGGCTCAATTCTTCCATCAATTTGAGGGCGGCTTCTCGGCTAAAGCGGTAAAGTTCCCTAAACCTTTGTTCCGGCATTGTAAATGGATCAGTACTATCCCTCAACCGTCTTCTATGTATCCGCAACATATTTCTGTTGTCAAATTCCTCAGCGGCCATTAATGCAACACTATACATTTTATTATTTTTGTTTTGCGTTTAAATACGTGTATTTAGTCAATTTTTGTAACTGATGTTTTTTTTATTTTGTTCTTCTTCTTATGTTTTGTTTATGTTTATTTGACAGCTGACTACGTTTCCTTCCAATAAAAACGTAAACAGCGTTGTAGTTTTTCGCATCGACATATAGAAACAGTTTTTTTCCAGCATCGAGAAACGATGGAATTTTGTGTTTCATGTTTTTTCGATGCGAAAATTTTCTCACTTCATTACAGAACATAGCTACTGTATTTCGAACACCAGGCGCGCAGAATCGACTAGCAAGGGGTATTTCATGTTTTTAAACTTTAAAAATCGTCATATCTCAGAAACTAATGGACCGATTTTAAAAATTCTTGCATGAGCTTTTAGAGGAAAAATTAAAGAAGTTTTGAATTTTTGTTTCCAGAGTTGCCATACTGTTTGTCAGTGCTGCCAGATTTTTTATTTAAATTTGCTGTATCTCAGTAACCACTAAAGCGATGCCCATCAAAATGTTTTTTTAAATAACATCTATGATCTTCTAGCTTTTATTAAACACAATTGGCATCATTTCGGAGAAATAGCATTTTAACAACCCATTTCCGAAAAGCGGATGCCAAAAAAGACTTAGAGATTTTTTGAAACCTGTATTTCGAGCACCAGGCGCGCAGAATCGACTAGCAAGGGGTATTTCATGTTTTTAAAGTTTAAAAATCGTCATATCTCAGAAACTAATGGACCGATTTTAAAAATTCTTGCATGAGCTTGTAGAGGAAAAATTAAAGAAGCTTTGAATTTTTGTTTCCAGAGTTGCCATACTGTTTGTCAGTGCTGCCAGATTTTTTATTTAAAACTGCTGTATCTCAGTAACCACTAGAGCGATGCCCATCAAAATGTTTTTTTAAATAACATCTACGATCTTTTAGCTTTTATTAAAACCAGTTGGCATCATTTCGGAGGAATAGCATTTTAAAAACACATTTCCAAAAAGTGGATGCCAAAAAAGACTTAGAAATTTTTTGAAACCTGTATTTTAAACACCAGGCGCGCAGAATCGACTAGCAGGGGGTATTTCATGTTTTTAAACTTTAAAAATCGTCATTATTGTACGACCGAATACACCTTTTTTGGCCGAAGCCGAATATTCGGCCCAATTTTCACTATTCGGCCGAAACCGAAGCCGAATATTAAAAAAAAAAAATATTTTTGCAGTAAAAACAAGAAAAAAAGTAAAACTCGCATTTAAAAAACCCATTTCCAAAAAGCGGATGCCAAAAAAGACTTAGAAATTTTTCGAAACATGGTTTTTAAACACCAGGCGCGCAGAATCGACTAGCAAGGGGTATTTCATGTTTTTAAACTTTAAAAATCGTCATATCTCAGAAACTAATGGACCGATTTTAAAAATTCTTGCATGAGCTTGTAGAGGAAAAATTAAAGAAGTTTTGAATTTTTGTTTCCAGAGTTGCCATACTGTTTGTCAGTGCTGCCAGATTTTTTATTTAAATTTGCTGTATCTCAGTAACCACTAAAGCGATGCCCATCAAAATGTTTTTTTAAATAACATCTATGATCTTCTAGCTTTTATTAAACCCAATTGGCATCATTTCGGAGATATAGCATTTAAAAACCCATTTCCGAAAAGCGGATGCCAAAAAAGACTTAGAAATTTTTTGAAACCTGTATTTTAAACACCAGGCGCGCAGAATCGACTAGCAGGGGGTATTTCATGTTTTTAAACTTTAAAAATCGTCATTATTGTACGACCGAATACACCCTTTTTGGCCGAAGCCGAATATTCGGCCCAATTTTCACTATTCGGCCGAAACCGAAGCCGAATATACAAAAAAAAATATTTTTGCAGTAAAAACAAGAAAAAAAGTAAAACTCGCATTTAAAAAACCCATTTCCAAAAAGCGGATGCCAAAAAAGACTTAGAAATTTTTTGAAACATGGTTTTTAAACACCAGGCGCGCAGAATCGACTAGCAAGGGGTATTTCATGTTTTTAAACTTTAAAAATCGTCATATCTCAGAAACTAATGGACCGATTTTAAAAATTCTTGCATGAGCTTGTAGAGGAAAAATTAAAGAAGTTTTGAATTTTTGTTTCCAGAGTTGCCATACTTTTTGTCAGTGCTGCCAGATTTTTTATTTAAATTTGCTGTATCTCAGTAACCACTAAAGCGATGCCCATCAAAATGTTTTTTTAAATACCATCTGTTTTTTTTTTTTTTTTCTGTTTTTTTTCTTTTTTTTTTCTTGTTTTTTTTTTCTTTTTTTTTCTTTTTTTTCTTTTTTTTTCTTTTTTTTTTCTTTTTTTTCTTTTTTTTCTTTTATTCTTTTCTTTTTTCTTTTTTTTTCTTTTTTTTTTTCTTTTTTTTTTTCTTTTTTTTCTTTTTTTTTTCTTTTTTTTCTTGTTTTTCTTTTTTTCTTTTTTTTCTTTTTTTTCTTTTTTTTCTTTTTGTCTTTCCTTTTTTCGTTTTTTGTTCTTTTTTTTCTTTTTTCTTTTTTCGTTCTTTTTTTCTTTTAAAAACCCATTTCCGAAAAGCGGATGCCAAAAAAGACTTAGAAATTTTTTGAAACCTGTATTTCGAACACCAGGCGCGCAGAATCGACTAGCAGGGGGTA
>CAWUER010000602.1:35000-37500 GCA_963921195.1 Pegoplata infirma
ATGGTTTTGTAACATCCGTTATGAAACTAGCAAATGTGAGCAACGTTGAACGTCGGACTGGAGACTAAAAGTTGGCAGCCCCAACTCCAGCCTAGGATGCTGTTGGCCAATCACCTACTCATCTGAAATCCAATGATTACTGAAACCATCACAAATGAAATACAACGGATTCCCCTGGCGACGACTTTAAGCATGAAGAAAAGGACACGATTTGGATCATGGAATGTTCGTACTTTGCTTGATCTAACAAAATTGGATCAGGTTGAGAACGAGATGATGCGATACAACCTTGATTTTTTAGGTTTGTCTGAGACGAGATGGCCAGATAATGGTGAACATAGGACTGCAAGTGGCATGTCTTTAATCATGGGTAAGCATGGTATGGGTCGCTTAACTGAGAACGGTGTAATGCTCACAGAGCTTTGCAGCAATCACAACCTTGTTATTGGGGGCACCCTGTTTCCTCATAAGGATATCCATAAAGTTACTTGGGTATCCCCTGATCTCGTTACTGTGAATCAAATTGATCACATTGCAATCAGTCGCATGTGGAGAGGTTCCCTTCTCGACGTGCGTAGCCGTAGAGGTGCCGACGTAGGAAGCGATCATCATTTGCTAGTTGGAGAAATACGCCTTAAAATAGTAGCTGTTGCAACCAATATCCGAAGCACAAGAAAGTGCAAAATAAACGTTCAAAGACTGTCAGATGCACCGACATCAACAGCATTTACAACTGAAGTTCAAACGAGAAGCGCACCACTGATTAATAATGGATGCCACGACCCTGCACAATACTGGTCGCATGCCAGATCTATATTATTAGAAACTGGCCAGAAACATCTTGGGTATGTAAAGAAAAGGCATAAACCATGGATATCGAACCACACCTGGGAACTTATTGAAAGCCGTAAACTCTTAAAAAATGCTCGTGATAATGCAAGGACGAGACAAGTGAAATCGGAGTGGCAGGCAAAATATAATGATTCAAACCGCCAGGTAAAGCGCAGTGCACGGGCAGATAAGAGGAAGTGGGTGGATGATCTTGCTGATAAGGCTGAAAATGCAAGTCAAACAATGAGAACAAGAGATCTGTATAAGATAACTAAAACCCTCACAGGCCGTAATACCGTCAACACAAAACCTCTAAAAAACTCAGCTAATGAGCTAGTGCACAATAAGGAAGACCAGGTCAAAATGTGGGAGGAACATTATAGAGAAATGTTAAGTAGACATTTAACAACTGATGGACCGGATATTTGTAATTGCGCAGACTCTGAACACCGGCCAAATAATAACATTAATGTTGAACCACCTAATGTTGAAGAGATTATATCTGCAATCAAATCTTTGAAATGCCATAAGGCCCCTGGTCCTGACTTTCTCCCACCTGAACTTCTAAAGGCAGACTGCAACATCACTGCCAATTTACTTAAGCCCCTGATAGAGAACTTTTGGTCTAACAAACATCTCCCCGAAGAACTTAAAGAAGGAATTATAATAAAGATCCCGAAAAAGGGTAATCTGTCAGAACTAAAGAACTGGAGGGGCCTTACACTTTTGAATATGACAAACAAAATTATTGCTTACATCCTCAATAAAAGGCTCTCTACTATCATCGAACCACTGCTGCGTAAGGAACAGGCAGGGTTTAGGAAAGGTAAATCCTGTATCGATCAGGTTAGCAGCCTGAGAGTTATAGTAGAGCAATCGGTTGAATGGAGATCCCCATTATATCTACTATTCATTGATTTTGAACGAGCGTTCGACACGTTGCAACAACAGGCTATATGGGGCGCTCTTAAATGCAAAGGAGTTCCAGACACTCTGATAGAACTTATTAAGTGTTTGTATGACGACGCATCTTGCCGTGTTTTACACGAGGGGCTTGTAAGTACCAAATTTCCGGTCGGTAAAGGAGTGAGACAAGGATGTGTGCTCTCCCCGCTTCTTTTTAATATCGTTTTGGATGTTGTAATGACGCAATCAATGAGAGGTGATCGTGGCATAACCTTTGGGTTACAAGGTAGATTGGATGACCTTGACTATGCAGATGACATATGTCTTTTGTCGCATAGCTACAACGACCTTCAGTCCAAACTCAATCTTCTTGTGGAGTGTGCAGCAAAAGCTGGTCTCAATATCAACATTTCCAAAACGAAATCATTGCGTATTAATGCAAACAACAACGAATCTTTAAAAATTCGGAACCATTCCCTTGATAATGTCGATCATTTCTGTTACCTTGGCAGCATAATTACGTCATCTGGTGGTAGTAAAGAAGATATTGCATACAGAATATCAAAATCAAACCAAGCATTTGGTGCCTTAAACAAAGTTTGGAGTTCATCCCGTATTACGCTTCGCACGAAGTTGAAATTATTCAACTCAAATGTAAAGTCGGTATTATTATATGGAAGCGAGACATGGAATATCACGGAAAGAGATTCGAATTCTCTTCAAGTCTTTGTCAACCGATGTTTACGTAGAATATTACATGTCT
>CAWUER010000602.1:52500-55000 GCA_963921195.1 Pegoplata infirma
AAAATGGATTGAAGTTTTGGGACATTCTTATAAGAACGAAAAACTCGTTTTTTCTAGTTTTTGGAAAAACATTGGTATTTAATATTTTTTGTTAAATTTTTTGTAAAATAATATGAAAATGGTACTAAATTACCTTTTCAAAACGACTAATAAAATTAAAATCGGATGAAAAATAAGCATTTTACGAATACATGCCCCAGACCATTGTATGGTTTTTAGAGCCAAAATTTCAAAATTTTCAAAATTTTTAGGCAAAAAAATAGTAAAAATTTAATTTTACTTTATGATCAAATTGAAAACATGTTTAAGATTAAAAATAGCAGATATGGTAGTCAAGCTTTTTTTTTATTTGGCGCGGGTAGTGATAAAATTTCCGCGGATTCCAAATAAAATGCGTTTTTCTACAATAATTAAGCAAATTTTTGAAAATTTGTGCTCTATTGTGCGGATCGAAGTGTAAAACGTAAATTCTGTAACTTTTGAGAAATCGGATATATGCAGATATTTTGTATTATAGAAATGTATAACGTCTCAAATTTGTCATTTCACCTCGACGAAAAGGGGTTAAAGATGCCCGAATTCACAAAAAATTTACAGAATTTATGTATTTCACTTCGTATAATACAATACAGAAAATTGTTTCCCATATTTGCTAAATTATTTTAGAAAAACTCATTTTCTTTGGAATCCGCGGAAATTATATCACTACCCACGCCAAATGAAAAAAAAAGTTAGACTACCATATCTGTTAGTTTTTATCTATAACATGTATTTAATATAATTATAAAGTAAAATTTAATTTTTTTTATTTTTTTGCCTAAAAATTTTGAAAATTTTCAAATTTTGGCTTTAAAAACCATGCAATGGTCTGGGGCATGTATGCGTAAAATGCTTATTTTTCATCAGATTTGAATTTCTTTAAGCTTTTTGGAAAGGTAATTTATTACCATTTTCATATTACTTAACAAAAAAATTAACAAAAAATATCATATACCAATATTTTTCAAAAAACTAGAAAAAACGTGTTTTTTCATCAGATAAGGGTGTCCCAAAACTTCAATCCATTTTCGGCACGAGTTATTTTTATCCGATTGTCTCCAAATTTTGGCTCACTCATTTTTAGATACAAAACTACAATTTAGGACCCTACCACGTATTAAAAAGTGATTTTGAAAAATTACCTTAGTCGTTAGGACACCTTTAGTGGTTACCTTAAATAGCCTTCACTGGATCTCTTTTGCTCTTTGTCACTCTTGAATTTTCCAGGAACTAACGAATTCAGGGATTCTATTTTGCCCGTTTGTCTTCCTGGTGTCTTCCTCGTCCACAGAGACTACTAACCGCCCTACACCAGGATAAAAATTGTTCCTTAATATTGTCTACGCTTTTCACTTTTTCACTAAATTCACTCTACTCACGTATATTAATTGTCCAGGGGAATTCCTATATTCCTTGTACTTGTCCCAACTATTTGGACTGCTACGCTCCTTGCCCTTGGGGATGTTTTCACACAACAAACACTTTTAAAAACTTTTGTTGTAATTTAAAAAAACTACTTTAATTGTTAAAAAAAAAACTTTTGAACTTTTATTTATTTTTTTATAACCGGGACCCCTTACAATCCAATTGAATTACCGCGGCACTTTCCCTAATACTGCTCGGATGACAGTTTTGATTTACAATGATTTTCTGTTCACCCGAACCTACGCATGAAACCTATTTCAAGCGGTTTTCCTTCCAAATATTCTTTCGAACTTAGCGGGACTTATTCCCCTTCGTTGGAATACATACTGGCATATAGGCTTTACATACACATCGGATGATCGCCACATATGTACAATTATCCCGCCAGTTCGTCCATCCTTATTTTCCTGGCAAGCGTCTAAGTTCTTTCTAGAACACCTAATTGTGTTGCTATGCCACCAAATGGTACCGCTATCCCCTCTAGCTAACATCCTGCCTCCCTGGGCATTCCCCCTGTCGAAACCGTCCGTATTTTGCCCTATTTTACAATCCTACCATACCAGGCTATCAGCAAAATTAGAACGTAGTAACTTTCTTTCACATTTGTTTACAATTTGGTTTTACTACTTACAACCAAATGTAACGATGAATGAAATTTACTATGAAGCCCGTTATTAATGTGTATTACGTTTTTGGAGTTGCCAATCAACCGGTTTTATGCTTACTAAACACATCATTATATGTTTACTAAACACACCTCCACAACTAAAACACACTGAACGTACCCCATAATGACATTTCATTCATTTTACGATCCATTCACTATTCCATACGCATAAGGTTCTAGCAAAACAAAAAAAATGTAAAAAAAAATAGACATAAACCATTCATTTTTTTGACGCAGTGGATTCCCTTTGCCTCTTTTTTCCTTTTCAGCCGCCACCCGAACGTGATCTTCTCCCCTTTTGGACACGATCCGGAACCATCCAAAATACACAGTAAGTATTGCATTCGGGGTAATTCTTCTGTGGACACA